>JAVLUZ010000157.1:13008010-13023049 GCA_036768485.1 Mermis nigrescens | reverse complement strand
GAAAGGAATGAAAAATATGATGCAGGGAAGGTGGTCCCGGGCGACTCGCTCAAGCGTTGCGCTTAACGGTCGTGTACGTGCGTATACAAATTGAGCACAGAATGTATCTCTGGGGCAATCGTCGGTTTTTTTCCATCTGTTTCAGAAAAAACCAATCGATTTTTTCCAAAAATTTTTTCAGTGTAGGATTTACAAACATAAGTTTGGCATATACAAACGTACTACAAATCAAGGGCCACAAACTGGCCTAAACCGAATTTATTTACACTCACTTTCTCTGTTCAGAAGTCGGGAAGGTCGAATAGGATAAAAATAAAAGTACTTTTTAAGGAGTGGCGAACAAAAATATGGACAAACACGTATTTTTGCTGTCCACCACATTGTAAGCTTTAAAAATCTGAACCGAACGCCCCATTGGTGTAAATAAATTCGGTTTGGGCCAGTTTGTAGCCCTTTTGATTGTAGTACGTTTGTATGTGCCAAGCTTATGTTCCGCAAATATTTTGATATGATTTTCCAATTAAATGCGAAGAAACCTGTTTTTCGCCTAGCGTACACACCTCAGATTTCGAACTTTACCCCCATAAACAACTCCAATATTACGTTTTTTTTAAACGCGGTTTGCTTCGACGTGTAGCCGCTTAAAAGTTACTTCATGTCATGTATTTAAGTTGTCTTAACTCATAACCGAAAAAGTTGGCAGAGAAATCTTGGACAAAATCTGTTTTTTTACTCATCCACTAGAGTGTAAAAAAGTTTAAATCCTCGCACTGTGTATTGATTGTAGAAAAAGTTTGAGGAGTCTGATTCGTTATTCTGACCTTACGGGGAACATTTAAAAAATTCATCATCCACGACGCTTCTAAGCGAGAAAAATTTTTTCGAAGTGCTCCAAAAAAAAGTTTACACCTGCACTAATAACGCAATATTTTGATTGTAAAGAAACAAAATAAATTTTGACGTGTAGCGCTTAAAGTTGACGAGGCAGATTTTAAAGGTAGTTACCAACGTTGTTTCTCACCAAGTGGAGAATATGGCAGGGAAAAATTTTTTTGTCCCAGACTCTTTACAATAAACGCCTCTAAATTCGAGAATATTGCTTTTGAAAAAAATTAAAAAAAAGTGTCCCCTAGAATTTTTAACCGTCTACATTTTGAAACCAATCGAGACTGCATAGAATGTAAAACTGAGTTAGATATGCTCGGCCACATGAAAACCGTAAAAAAACCGTCTAATTTACACTCTGTGCAACAACCAGAGAGTGTAAAGAAATTTTAAGACCAGATTCGTAACCTACTAGTGAGGAAAACATTTTTAGGAAAATTGGCCCTCCGCAAATTACTTTGCCAATTTTTGGTGTAAACTTTACACACTCACTGCGCGTCTCGGTGCTTATAAACAAGCAAAAAAATGGGGGCGCTAAGTTTTTATTATCTACCTTTAAAAAAAACCGCACCTCTCCAGATGTAGCGTGCTGTTATAGCTGTGTGAGGGGGACACAGATTTTCGCACTCGCTGTGAAAAACACATAAGAGAAAAGATGGATATGGCACAGGTGCGTTGGCGCGCTATCGCGCTACCTATGATTAAGTAAACAAGAAATAAATATTGAAATGTGAGGCAAACAGAAAATAGGTAGGTACGCACTGCGTACTCAGAGTAGTTTTGTAAAAACAAAAAACCACTTTCAACTTTACTAAATGACAAACTAATACTTTCTGAGTATCGTAATACTTATCGTAACCCTCGGTTCTACTCGGTGATCGGACCGAGGGTACTTTTGGACCCTCGGCCTCGGCCGAGGCCGAGGCGACTTAAAATCCTTGCCTCGGCCGAGGCCGAGGCCGAGGCCGAGGCCGAGGGTAATGCCGAGGGTCAAGCTTATATACCTATACCCATAAATAGTACTCTTATAATATTTTGTATGTACATGAGCTAGAGAATAATCGTAATATTTAACACTTTATCGAACTAAAACAAATGTTTATTGGTGTTAGCCTGAATTTTTTATTTCAATCTGGTGAAGCAGATAATTCATCATCGAAATCTAGATCATCTGAATCAAAGTTATGTAGCCTCATCTATTTCGCCTTGTTGCGCTATCGCGTTATCGTCGTCATCAGCCTTTATCAGATTCTTTAAAGTAACACTATTTTAACCAACTACTTTGAGATTGTGCTTTACAAAAAAGAGTTTTTGAACGTTTCATGGTAGCAGACGAATGCGAGAATTACTGTACTTTCTGATCCATCCAGTAGCGGGAGGGGGCGGTATACAAACTTTTCCAAAAAAGTCAAAAACAGGTCCAAAATTTTGCCCTTAACGCGCGAAATAGCATTTTTCGGTGTTTTACATTGTATACTTTTACATAAAATCACTTTTGAAGTCATATTTTTCTTAAAATTTCAGAATTTTCGACAATTTTGAGCGAAAAAATCCTTAAATTTCTAAGACTTTAACAAAAATCTGGCGTGAAGCGCCGAAAAATTTGCAAAATCAAGGCGGACAGACGTCTAGAAGCATTATTTACTGCTTGATTTCCTGTATTTATAGCATTTGATGCGAAATATTGAAATTTTTTTATTGAAAATAGAAGAAAACTATGCAAAAATAACTGTCTCTGCTGTTAAAATTGTTTTGAAACCTACATGAACAGAAAAGGGCTTCCAGGGCCCGGTTTCACCACAAAGCTACGAGTTACGAGTTACGGGTGACGTTTTCACGAGTACGGGCTACGAGTGCTACAAATTTCCGTTTCACCAAAAACTGAGATTCACGAGCCACGGGCTACGAGTTACGAGTTCTACGAGTACTTTTTACGAGTGTTTTTTCACGAATAACGGCTGGGCAGTTTCACCAGATATTACGATCGAATGTTACGAGTGAAAAGATTCGTAAATTTTGTAAATATTATCACGGATCAAAAAGAGGTCCATAGGACTCGTAAAGAAGTGGCAGACTAGTGCGTTTAAATAGTTTTCTGATTTGTTTTTTCTCAATTTGTTTCACTTTCGTGCACACACCTACATAATACATATACTGGCAGCACATGTAAAGGGTAAGAAGATTAGCATTAAAACAATAGTATATTTTTCAAAAAATGTTTGAGAGAAATCCCATAAAATTCGATTCTTAAGCTGCATTCTTGAGTAGTAATTCGAAATTTAATTCTTTAGCCCTTGTTAGTAATGTTCGCAGCTTTTTTATGAAAAATATTACAATCACTTAAACATTTTTTCATGAATTGCGGAAATCAGACATTTTTGATTAGATTTCTGAAAATTAGAATAACATCGCACTTTTTCGGAAAAGAGCCGACTGCATATTTTATGTACGTATTAATGACAACTAAGAATGATTTCCTAAATTTGAAAATTGAAATGATACGCTTCGATATACTTTTAGCTTCATAACGTCTCTGAATCTGATTTAATTGATTTCGATTATAAATTATAATAATAATAATTATTATTATTATTATAATTATTATTATAATTATTAGTATAATAATAATAATAATAATTAATTATTATTATTATTATTATTAGTATGAGTAATATTCTTATTATTAGTATTATTATAATTATTATTATTATTATTGTTGTTATTTTCGTCATTACTATTATTACTAATATTATTATTTTCATTTTTATTTAAAGTTATAAATAAATTTTCTGAGAAGCTTATTAATTCTTGTTGACTAAATCCCAAACATTTCTTAACACTTTCTATGTTTTTCTATCGAGCGGCATAAAATCTGCAATTAATTACATAATTATGCTGTTTAGAACAGAGACAATGACTAACGAAGAATGTCATACGCCACAGAAAAGATATACATTTTATTACGAGTACTCGTAAAAAGGTCCAAAAAGTACTCGTAAAAAATAAGTTTTTATGAGTCCTACGGAAACCCTGGTGAAACCCTCGTAATACGAACTCTTAACCCGTTGCTCGTTACTCTTAACTCGTAGTCGTAATTCGTAAGTCGTAAAAAGATGGTGAAACCCGATTTTCCCGTAAAACGGAACTCGTAGGACTCTTAGGAGTCGTAAACTTATGGTGAAACCGGGCCCAGGTCGCCAAGAAAGTAAATAAATGTCATTAGCGCCGGAAAAATTTGAGAAATTATGGTCACTGACGGCTAAAAATCATTGCAAATTGCATATCCAATCGTTATCTCGCCAAATATTTTGACCAATGAGGAGCGGCCGCCCCCCTTAAATCCGCCTCTGCATGTAGCGACTGTACTTTCCGCTCCATGTAGCGAAAAGACGCTTTTGGTTGTACAAATTATCATTGTGAAATTCAACGCGAAGCGCGAAAAGTCTTTCGCGATTATTCTCACATTTCATTTCGAAAGGGGCACTTTCCCCCAATCCCCCTGTATACGAGCCTGAGCTCTACGTTAGGGTTAAAATAGGAAGTATATGCTATGCAGGAAGGTCGGTAGGATACTTAATCAGTGATACTGACACACAAAACCTCTAAAATAAAAATAATTCATGACAATGCGGTGAAGGAATAGAAAAGCTGTGGTGAATGAATGACAGACAGATGTTCAAAAACTCCTTTTTGTAAAGCATTATCTCAAAGCAGTTGGTTATAATAGTGTGACTTTAAAGAATCTGATAAACGATGACGACGACGATGACGCGATAGCACAACAAGGCGAAATGGATGGGGCTAACTCTGATTTAGATGATCTAGATTTTGATGATGAATTATCTGCTTCATCAGATTAAAATCAGAATTCTGGCTAACAACAATAAACATATAAACATTTATTTTAGTTAGATAAAGTGTTTAATATTACAATTATTTTCTCTGCACTGTACTTTCCGATCCATGTAGCGAGCATAAGAAATAAAACTTAGTCATCATATGAATATCAATTGGCACTTTGCTGTATGTAACTTGGTGTAACTGGGTACGCGCCTAAAACCATAAGAAAAGCCAATAGGTAAGAAACAGCCTGTGTACTGCAGATGCATTCTAAATAGTTAATATTTAACGGATATATTAAACTTATTCAAATTTGATTTTAACCCTCGGCGCCTCGGCACTTTTCAGCTTCGCCCTCGGCGCCGAGGCCGAGGCTCCAAAAAACGCCGAGGCTTGCCGAGGCCGAGGCCGAGGCCGAGGCCTCGGTCCGATCACTGGTTCTACTGTCGATGAAAATTCTTAGGATTTATGCTCGAAATTAAGTGAAACAGACCATAGTTCTTACGCTATTTCAGCGTTCATACCAATTTTGAAGTCACCTAGAATCGAGAAATATCTCTCGCTAACCCCACCTCCCCTAGATCAGCCATGCTGAGCATTTTTGGTCTAACTATGCCCACCAGATTAGAAAAAGTGGGAATTATTCATAGGAAAATAAGGCAAAATAAAATGAAGGTCAAAAATAGTGAAATATAACATTTTCTGCAGAAGTGCTTGAAATTGACCGAAAGTTGTGGATTAAGACTCTTCTTACACTATTTTAGCATGTTTGAGTCCACTTTGGCTCAAAATAGCTCGCTGGCTGACCCTCTCTATACCGGCTTAAACCCCAAAACTAGCTATGAGATGCATCTATGGTCTAGACCGCGAACCCCGCCGCATGGATGTCTGCTGTCTATTCCCCAAAGTTGAGATTTCATTACCTCCTCCCCAACTTTTGGGCAAAAAATTACCGCCATTGCTAAGCGTTTTTTGATACTTGTTTGTGGCCAAAACTAAAAATGATATAATGAAATAATAATGGCCGACAGCTCCCTCTCCACAATTTTAGCCGCTACATGTATGAATGCCATTATCCTGAAAGTCCCTCCAATCTCACAATGAGTCTACATTACAAGCGTATTATATATAAACCGCATTATTAATGCGTCACTGCCTTAATCTATATATTAATAGGCAGCAATCATACGCCAACAGAGCAATCATCGCTAAAAGTCCTGTCGAACTGCTGCAGCAAAGAAGAAAGAGCTCACAGTCTAACCATCCTTTCACGGTCGAAAATCGGATAGCTACTCAAAAGTCTTCCAAAATCAAAACCGTCTTCAGACGCCTGTCATCTAAGTACTATGCTTATTAGTTTTAATGTCACTGTATGGCGGGATGATAAATGGTGCTTTTAGCCTTCCATCGAATACTTTCTTCTGCAAAGTTTATGTCATTTTTAGTTGAAGTTGAAAGGCGAGAGCTAATGGGAAGCTGGAAGGCTTTAGACCAGATCTCTTACCGCGAGTAGGTATTAGTTAAAGAGTTTTCACATAAATTTTTTGACTACTGTGAATTTAGCAACTAAAAGTTTTGCTGTAATTACAAAAAACGAAGATATAAGTGAGAAAGGATTGAAATTGTAGAATTTTCAAGGGAGATTTCTATAAATCGTGCATTATCTATAGATTGTTTTACACAAGTTTGGGCATACATTTTAAAAACTTTGTCGGACAATATGCCGACAGATTGCTATTATAGCATTGATTTGATTTTTAATTATCGTAATACGTAGGCTTACTTTAAAAAAAATTCTTAAAATTTAAGTCCAAACTTATTTGAAACAGCCTGTAGAAGCAGAATACATTCGTACCTTCAATGAGTATTTTGAAAGTCAGTAGAAGGTGATATGTCCACTTACTTAAATTGAATTAACATACCATGAACAACATATCCTTCAGGCTTGAAAGAGCTTGTAGCTTGCTAAATCCTCATACAATTGATCCTTATATCTTACTATCGTAAATCATTCAGATAACTTAGGTGTATTTTTAGCACTTATTAATGAGCAATCACGGTTTTACGAGCTTAAGGGCAATTTTGTTAAAAAAAAACGCACGACTTGATGCAACTGATTGAAAAACGTTCAGTAGATAATAGAAGACATAAAAATATTAAACTTGCATCTTATCGGACTTCGCTATTGCTTTATTTTATTCTTCGAATATTGTGTGTTCACATAAATAATTTAAATTACGTGAAATTCAGATATTTTGTATTATGGCAATGAATCATTTTTATTTACCGTAATATATATTATATTGTTTTTGATATGGATTTCTGAAATTTCCCGTGATTTATTGAAAATGAAAGTACGAGTATAAGTCTAATCCGATGCAAGTTAATTTATTATCACTTATGTAAATATGATATCACGTATTTTAGGGTCCTTCAAGTACAGTAAATTCCATATGACTTATTCTGCGATGCAATCAAAAATTAAGCGGCGAAACTTTGCTTAGCAATAAATGAGTGACATGATTTGAATCGACAGAAATCCCCTGATGTGATGTATATTTAAGCAAATTAGCATAAATATCAAGCATCTTACATAAATCGTTGCATTGATTATTTAGAGTTATGATTTTTATTCACTGTACTTATTCTTACTTTTCACATTTAATAATTTGTAGGTACCTACTCATGTACGGCTATGGTAAGATACGTATCAGTCCAGCAATTTCAGGATATCTTACCATTTTTTGAGGAGAGCAGCAATGCTATCTATTTTCGAAAAAAATATAAATGAAAATAAGTTCTTTCACAGAAAGAAGGTTAAAAGTTCTAACTCTATTTTGGGAGCATCTCCTCATAAGTAGCACCACCAAGCCCCTGTTAAATGCATATAGCCCTTTAATCTTATCAGGTCTCAAATCGGACCCGAAAGAGAACCCGTTGCAGTCTTGGCAGATTCTCGTCCTCAAAGCGCCGGCTCGACTCACAAAGACTGCGAACGGCGGATGGAAAAAATGAGCCTCATTTCGAGGCCGAGTATAAACGCCTATTGCGAAGATCTGGTAAGAATATTTTGCTATAATCAAAATTCTAAACAATCTTTAGCAGAGGTACGCACACAAAACGCAAGTTACGGATTCTAAGTACTAACAAGATCGAAATTAAACGAGACCGTAAGCACGAATGACTCGTTTAAGCGAGTATAATCGTATTTACCGAAAACTATGAGTCCCAGATGGACTTTCCACCAGATACGCATGTGGGGAGGAATTTAAGAGGGTCTTGAACCTACATAGATTCTGGGGTTCTTGATTTTTTTCGCAAAAGTGCGCTAAAATGTTAAGGAAAAGTGAAATAACAGCTTTCACGCTATTTAGCATTTATGTACGTCATTTTTTGAAGTCATTTAGCTCAAATATCCCTCTGACCCCTTTCCCTGCAAGGCCATATGCATCTATGCTAACCCTGCGGTGTTCTCGGTTATAAAAATCCTTGCTGTTACACATAATCCAGTTTTTCTCTTGATAATTATTCTTTCTGCGAAGTTGATAACGTTTTAAATTTAACTTCATTCAAGCTTTAAGACGAATCATACATTGCTTATTTTGAATTTATTACATATTCCTTAATATAAATTTTTTTCTGCTGAGATTACTTACATTTTTCAATAAAGAAATCCTACAACTGAATAAGTTTGTTATTTTAGTGCGAGGACTTGACGATTGCTTGAAAAAAAGATTGATTTATATTTGTGCCGCAGACTAAATCAGAATATAATCAGGAATAAGCGTGCTCGATCCTTTTCGCATTGCTCTCGAAAATTTATTAGACGAGTAAATCAACTTTCTACTGATTTCTGAATCGCGTCTAAAATGGTGCATATTTGTTCTATTTTAAGTCGATTTATTTCTGTTATTTATTATTAATTATTAAAATTAGCACTGGCGTTTCAGGATGGAAATCGCCTTCGATAGAAATAAGTACCAAACTGTCGTCGAAACAGTCAGCAGAATTAATTACTTTAATCATAGATAGCGCGTTAGCACGTACCTATAATATACTTGGGTAACCCTAACATATGTCCATCCCCCTACAGCAACACACACTGGGACATTTCTGTATTGTGCGATTTGTTTTAAAAGATAGATAATAAAAAAATTTGCTGCCCGTGTTTTTTTGTTTTTTTAAATCAATACCCGGTGCGTAAAGAGCGTGTAAAGTTTTACTGTAACGTCATAACATATAGATTTTAAAAATGTTGGTCGGTCATACGACTTTTCTAACTAAGTTATGCACCCTGTTTAGTCTGATTTGTCTGATTTCTTTTAAAATGTAGGCAATTGAGTACGCTCTAAATACTTTTTAATTTTTTATTTCATTGTATAAGAGTCCGCCAAAAACTTATATATGTAAATGTACTACGGATCAAGGGCAACCTTCGGCTTACCTGCAAACTCTTTTATACTAAAAACAGAGTTAGATCTTGGGGTTCAAACTTTACACTCTAGTGGATAATTTTAAAAAAACAGGTTTTGTCCAAGATTTCTCTATTAAGTTCTCCGGCTCTAAGTCGCGACAAATTGAACAAAACAAAAATTAGAGTTCATTTCAAGGGAATCATGTCGCAGCGATTTGCGTTTGAAAAAACTCAATATTGAGTTATTTCTGGAGGTAAAAAGTTCAAAATCTAGGGGTTCACGTTTTCTTCCCTTTTTTGATTGTTCAATATCATAAATATTTTGTGGAAGAGAAGTTTTCCACACACAAGCGTAGTACGATTTAAAGGTTACAAACTGGCCCAAAGCGAATTTCTTTACGCTCAATATAGACTTGGGGTCAGATTTTTAAATTTTAAAGTTTAAAATGTGGTGGATGGTGGAAAAATACGTTTTTGTCCGTTTTTGTTCGCCAATTTAACTGTTTAGAAGTCGGAATAAGTCAAATAGAATAGGAATAAAGTACTTTCTAAAAGGTATACGTCACAGCAAATTCAGCAAATTGTGTTTGTTTACATCAACATTGAACTATTTTGGGTGCTGTAATGTCAAAAAGCCGAGAAGCTAAACGGTGTTTCTGTCTTGTTTTTTTCTAATAGTTTCTCCGGTTATGAGTCCGGACATGTTCAAAAGTCTAAAAATGTACCAGGGGTCAAACGTGATATGTCAGTTGGGCACGTTTGTTTACACTAAACAATGGTGTACAGCGGTTTACATCTAATATTTATTTGTCTACAGGCCATTGTAAAGAGATAATTTTTTCATAAATATTGATCGTAATACCAGCGTGATATCTGAATGACGAATCCTACTAAAATCTTTTTTATACTCGGTGGTTGTGTAAGTACCCAGTAGTTGTGTAGAGTTTACACTGAAAATTAACATTAGTTTTGGAGCGTTCCAAAATCGTAATATTTTTAAAGTTCGATGTAACGTCAGGATTACGAATCTGAGTGTATATATTCTTTATAACTAAAGGTTGCGTAAAATTAAAGGTGAAAACGTTTGGTCTATTACAAATAAGGTAAGGGGGTCTTGTTAGAAAAAGATAAAGCTGATGTTCAGAACAATATTGTTTTCTGTGTTCTTGGAGTGCTGTGATCATTGTGGCATGTTACCTTATGTGTTTAATGACTGATTTACTGAGAGCATGCTAATTAAAAGTAGGGTACTAGCAAAGAAAAATGCTCCGATGGAGCAAAACGGACAAGTATACTTGGAATTACGCATCATGAAGGACATAAAAGGAGGGTACTAGGGAAAAGTTACCTATGCATACCTGTGAAAGTTGTAAGAATCTACTAAAAATAAGACTCCCGCTAAAAAACGCAAAAAATTGAAGTGTATTCTGCGGCTTCTTAAAAAAGTGTCTTCATGATACATTGTTCACTAGCTCAGTAAAAGAGATCATGAGGAAGCTGTGATATGGTTTAATAACCGCTTTAGTTTCTTATCAATATTAAATTTCACTCTCATTATATAACCAATATTTAGATAATCGTCAATGGCTTCATAAATGTATTTTGACAAGCACACCATCTTGTCAATTGCTGCCCCATATCAATGCGTCCCATGCTAGCGTAGAAATGCACAATATGTCGTTTTTTATTAGTGATCGCTTATTTTCTAGAAATAGGCTATTCATACTTTATTTATTTTTACGTCGTAGGTGCAACTACCTTCAGCAGACCGCAAAATATACGTCGATTTTTTGCGTTTCTTAGCGAGAAGTCTAATTTGTAGTAGATTATTACAACTTTCACAGGCATACATAGGTAACTTTTCCCTAGTCCCCTCCTTTTATATTCATAATGATGCATAATTCCAAGTATATTCGTCCTTTTTGCTCCATCGGGGCATTTTTCTTTGCTAGTTCTCCTTCTGTTTAACCTTTGCTTTCTAGCATATTAACTGGAAATAGTGTATTTTTCGGATTCACATACCTTCAACCGCTCGATTAATATTTGAATTTGTTGTCGCCCTGTCCCGTTGTAAGTTATGCTATTAACAGCCCCTGTGAGTATGCCTTTAATACAAATTATAAATTATATTTTCTTCCGTTGATTATCAGAATAAATGCTGCACAATGTAATTAGACAATTAAGTTTTCTTGCTGCACAGATGGCTAAATTTGATCTGGACCAAGAAACTATGCAACAGTATTGTGAATCATTTCGAGTTTTTGACCGTAATGCCGATGGCCGTATTAGCAGTCAGGAACTGGGAACGGCCATGCGTTTTCTGGGCTATTCACCTTCAGCCGAAGAATTAGCAGCAATGGTGAAGGAAGTAGATGAGGACGGTACGTACATATTATCTAACCAATAGTGGCGGCTGGTGTTGACATTTAGGACTCAGTAATAAATTATGACATTTTTTAGCGTTTCTCAACGATCTGTATATAATTACGAAATTTTTTTCTTCATTTCGAATAATATATCTACGGAAGATCCATTGAAACTGCGCATAATTTTGCTACTAATCGACTATTGAAAATCTTAAAGTTTTACGTTTAAACTTAATTTTGGAGCTTTGCAAAATAAATGAGGCAATTAATAACTCGGCTCTGGAAAAATTTGTTCATGAATTAACTTTGTGTCACTGAATTCTAGTTTCTTTATCCTAAAGTGAGATTACACCACGATGTTTTCCTATAAAGGCGAAAATAGTACTAAAAATTTTTATCTTACGCGAAAAATACCGTTTTCAAGCTTCTTTCAATCAAAGGGAGGATTTTTTAATAAATTTGCAAAATTGTTTAAAGTTTGTCAGTAAAGTGCTTTTTTTGTCTATATTTAATTAATTAGAGCAAAAATTTGAGTAATTTATGCAGAAGGGCGGTTAAAGATCACTAAATTTACTGTTCTGCTCTGCTCTCCGTATACGTGCACTCTCGGATGAATATAACGAAATGACGATAAATTATGGTCTAATCTCTCTTTTTATTTATTTATTTCCATGTCAACAATGTTGGGGCGATAGGAAGGGCGGCCGCTCCGCCTCCATCAAATCCGCTATTGAGATGTGAGCTGGCCATAATTCTGAGTCGCATTTGATCCTATAGAAGTTATGATATGCAGCTTTAGTCAAAATTAATTTTTTTGATATTTTCTGTTGAGAGAAATAAAGTAGTTTATAATTTTTCAAAAAACTCTTGAAGTACATGACAATATCTGTTTTTCGGTTTCATTTTATATGGCAGTATACAGTGAAAAAGTGAGAATATTTAATTATAGTCTGTTTCACCCAAGTTTGGGCATAAATTTCAAAAACTTATTCTTAAAATTCATGCTCCAACTTTTGAGAAACAGACTATAAATTGAAAGTAGATTTACTAACAAGAAAAAAGGTAAATAATTGGATGTTGATTGCATTTTACAGATGCGTCAGTGTTGTAACTGAAAACCAAAAATTGTCAATTTGTGACTGAAAGAATGTTGTTTAAATTAGCTATTTTTTCACTCACTTTTTATTTTTCTCATTTTCCAACTTTAATTTTTGTCAAGAGTAGCCGTAATACAATTACTATAGTCAGTTCGAATTATTCATTTAGCCTACTAGTTAAAAGGAGTATATAAAAGCGTTATATCCTAGCGATGAGGTCTTGTGATTTTAAACGAATTCTTATTTGTATTTATGCGTTTTGTTTACTTATTATATTTTTGTAGTTTCGCCGATTTAAAATTATGGAATGTAGTAAACTATCCTGAGAAGTGTTCTTAGATATCATTACCACAACGCTCGTATGTGACGATAACCATAAATCAGTGCATGTTATAATATCGAAAGGTTCCTAATTAGAAAAATGATGCCTCTAACCGAATTCAGGCAATGGAACAATCGAGTTTAACGAGTTCGTAAGCATGATGACGAAACATCTCGAAAGACAAAGACATCAAAAGTCGTCAACTGATTATCTGGGTGATGCGTTTTACGTGAGTTGCTTCAGTCTTTTGTCATACATCTACTTATTGTTCTCATGAAATCACTCTATTCAGATGAAATAGTATGAAGAGTATGTTTATTTTAATAAGGCGATAAGCTTGTTAAGCCAAAGCAGCAAGTCAAAAACAGCGAATATTTCCAGGAAATATTTAATCTTAAAATGAGTTTATAATTGTGTCTTTAGTATAAATAAACAGGTATTGTGTCAAACTCGTCGTCTTTATGCATCATATTCTAGGCGTTTTTGCCATTCTCAAGAAGTTAACCAATCAGCACGTATTGTAGACAATTTCATTTATTCTCCTCAACAATTGTTCCAGAAATATTTCCTGAAAGCGTAAGACAGCAGTGCTTAGATTAAGCATCAGGCACGTATCTCTGGGAGGAATGGGGGTTTCGGACACCCCCCCAAATTCAAAAAAATTGGAAAAATAGGACTCGTTAAGCGTTATTTTGTACTATTTTTGGCCTTTTTGGGCTTAATTCCCCCTCCAAAATTGGTGTTGGTTACCCCAGAATAGGACGGCCAGTACGTGCCTGTTTAGCATAAAATTATTCGCTGATCTAGCAAAGGTTTCTAATATTATTTCAGTGAGCATTACCTTTCGTTTCGCATTCGTCAATTTTTATCTCACGTCGCGCGATCTCATAGAATTTCAGAGAACATTAAACTTTCGTTTTTTCATAAATTTTAAAACATCAGAAACGTAAAATACTTTCTGTGATGCAACCTAACATCCAAGAGCCCTGCAAATCGCTTATAGCAAATTTTGTGGATTTTTAGCATATCGCCGCTTCTGGGGCCAAACTTTTACGAATGAAGTTTCGGGTTGACATGGCTGCTTTCGGGATAAAAAGCGGACTGAATGATTTGTTTATTTTCATTCCTTTTTGCTTAAATTCTCAAATGTTGTGTCATTTGTTGGATTTAGCTCATACCTTTTTTATTTCGCATTTCGCAGGTTTTCGATAAAAACAAGGATGGCTACATTAGTGCAACAGAATTGAAGGATGTGATGACTAGTCTTGGAGAAAACTTGACCGAAGAAGAACTCCAAGGTATGATTAATGCCGCAGACGCAGACGGTGATGGAAGAATAAACTTCGAAGGTACGCATTTATACTAAGGACAAAAATTATTTCTAGCGAAGATTTGAAGCTTGTCGAGGCGTAAAAATTTGCTTCTTAAGTAAATTTTGAATAAATACAATTGTTACTTCTTCGTATTAATTCAAAATTGCTAATATCTTGCTTATTTTATATGCAAAGCTCAAATTAAAAAGGATTTTAGAAATGGTGTAGTCCCAACATTCCGACCGTTCCGAAATTCCCACCTAACCAACACTCCCACCGTCCCAACACTCCCACCGCCCTAACACTCCCACCGTCCCAACACTCCCACCGTCCCAACACTCCCACCGTCCCAACACTCCCACCGTCCCGACACTCCCACCGTCCCAACACTCCCACCGTCCCACAACTCCCACCGTCCAAACACTCTTACCGTCCCAACACTCCCACCGTCCCAAAACTCCCACCGTCCCAACACTCCCACCGTCCCAACACTCCCACCGTCCTAACACTCCCACCGTCCTAACACTCCCACCGTCCCAACACTCCCACCATCCCAACACTCCCACCGTCCCAACATTACCACCACGAAATCCCAACATTCCCACCGCGAGTCCCAACATTTCCACCATCCTAACATTCCCACCATCCCAACATTCCCATCGCCAAACATTTCCGCTGCAAGTACCAACATTGCCACCGAGAGGGAGAACCGTCTGAGTGAGGGGTAAAGAGAGGGGGCATTATCCCCGCTGGGGAGCGCAGAGTTTATGTACTGACGTGCAATTTCGGCTTGAAAAAAGTA
>JAVLUZ010000157.1:12823010-13003010 GCA_036768485.1 Mermis nigrescens | reverse complement strand
TGAAATGCAGATGTTGGATGAAATATCAAAGAATAGTGATTCCGAGTATTGTAAACTTCTGACCCGCAATTGTCTTCGGTTTACCTAACGGAAAAGCGATGGAGATGGAAAAGCGGACGGCCGATGCATTGGAGTCAGTCAAGCTTTGCTGGTCAGCAAATATTCGTTATCAATTAATTTAGATCAGGCGCCCTCTTTGAGCCTTAAACGGTGGACACGCACGTAAAAAACAATATTTTGTGCACAAAAAGTGGATATTGCACGACTTAGGCTGTCCGCCATAGGCACAAGCATGTAAAGTATAGTTGTTTGAGGGCCAGATCAATGAAACTTTTGTGACCAGGGCCTCAGAATTGGTATAAACACTATGATAACATAAAGCCGATGTCAAAGTACAGTTTCTAGTCAAGCAAGAATATCTCGAATTTTTCCACTCTGAGATCTATAGTCTGTTTCATTTACCTTTGAGGTTTTTGAAAAAATTCGTGTTAAATTAATACAGTAAATATGATGTTCTACAGTATATCGAGTCATATGGAGACGTATGCCATTGTCAGTCCGCACTACTGCATCAAAATCTTAAACCACTTTCGTAGCCTGATTCTTGCGGAAAAATTTAGAAGAGAACCGCAAAAGTAAATGAAGTAGACTAAAGCTAAACTCTTCAACTCCCACAAAAATTCTCGCATAAGCGGTAAATGGACTGCTCAATAAAACGCAAAAGGTACAGTAAAGGAATGTTTTGGTTAGTGCATGTATACATGTTGACAGTGAAGAAAGACATTTCCGGCAAATCGGAATGAGTTTCATAATGTTCCTTGGATCCTATCCAAGATACTAAAAATTCGTTTATTTTTAAAAGTGAAATAGATATAAACGGATATTTTCTCGTGTTGTTGGTTGAAATACTCAACAACGTGTTAGTTGTGAAATAGATTCATAACATTAGAGCAAGTGTATCAAAATTATGTGCCAAATATACTCGATTGTAAACACCTACATTTATAATTGATTTTTTGCATATAGTATGTATGGTAATTTACAGAAAGGCGAAAAGACAATTGAAAAGTCAAAGATAAAAGAGGAATACACTTTTTATCGCAACGGAAAGTTTGGAGATGTGTAAAAGAAGTTATTGGAACATAGCATTGAACGCAAGCAGCAAAGAAACTTTCATAGATAGCGCGTAAGCGAGTATCTATAATATACTTGGTTATCCCCAATATACTTTGTCTCTCCTACAGCAACACTGAGACATTTCTATATTGTACAATTCTTTAAAGATGAATAGCAAAAAAGGTTTTTTATCCCGTTTTCTTCTTTTTACACTCAATAGCCACCGTTTGATATCCTTATAAGTTTTACTGTAACGTTATAACATATAGTTTTTAAAATTTTGGTCGGTTACCGGACTTATCTAACTCAGTTTTACAATCAATTTAATCTGGATTTTTTAAAGAATTGAGTAACCTCAAAATCAGTCTTTTTATTTTTTCGAAAAGTAACTTACTCCCGGAGAAGCAGTGATAAGAGTGGAACAATCTGTGGTTGAAAAAGCATATTTTGGTCGATTATTCGACTTCTTTATGACTGTCAAATTCTTCAATTAGGAGTCCTCATAAAAATCTTCCGTTGGAAAAGTAGTGCGGTGTAAGGGCTATGCGATAAAGTTGACTGCGTTTGTATTAAGTCAATACGGAGTTAGATATGGCAGTTTAAAGTCTACACTCTGCCAGTGGACGAAAAAAACACATTTTTACAACTCTCGTGTCAACCGCTCCGGTTATAAATTGAGACGTGCAAAGTATTATAAAAATAAAGTACATAATAAGAATTACACATCGCAGTTGGATGCGTTTCTTAAAACTCATTACGAATATGACAATGTTATCTTTACATTCAGCAGCTGTGTAAGCTTTTAAAATGTTTTCTGACAGAAATGTAGAGCGGATCAGTATGCTACATTCTGCATATAAGCAAAGTCTTCTATGCTCTATGGTGAGTTAGATCCTGGGGTTTAAAGTTTACACTCTAGTGGATGGTGTAAAAAACGGATTTAAACTAAGATTTCACTGAAAATAAACTTTAGCTCCAGAGCGTTGCGAAAGTTTAATTTTTTCAAAATGTTGTATGCAACAGCAGAATAACGAATCTGGCTGTCAGTTTTTATCTGCACCCAGAACTTGCGGAATGTTTACACTATGCATTTATTGCAGAGGTGTAAAGTCAACACTAAGAATTAATTTTACTTAAATAGCGTTGCAAAATGTGAATTTTTTCAAAATATTCTTCGTAACGTCAGAACTACGAATCTGACTGTATGTATTCTTTACATCCAGTAGTTGTGTAAAATTCACACAGAAAATTTACTCTAGTTTCACAGCGTTGCAGCCATTATAGCGTGACGATGCACATTATGTCGTTTTTGATTAGTGATCAGATCACTTCTTTTGCGGAATAATCTGTTCCTGTTTTTTTACGAGGTGAAATTCCATTCTGCAAGCCGCAGAACATATTCGATATTTTGCGGTTTTTAGCGGAACTCTAATTTTTAGTGGATTCTTACAACTTTCATTCGCATAAATAGGTAACTCTTCTATAGTCCCCTCCTTTTATGTCCTTAATTATCCTTAATTCCAAGTATATTTGTCCTTTTTGTTCCATCGGAGCATTTTTCTTTGCTAGTGACAAATGCATTTTTGCATGCGAGTCAGGCGGAAGAAGACATGTATGTAAGGAAAGATGAGTTTGAGGGGTCTAGATCTCTCCCCAGACTCAAAAATATAAACTTTCTACAAAAATGAGGCAGAATGCAGACAAAAAATCGATGAAAAACGAAAATTTTCTTCAAAAGCGCTGTGGATAGTTATAGTTTTAATGCAATTTAGCATTTGTACGTTTTTGAGGCCAAATATCACTAGCTGACTCCAAGACCGGACATATTGTGCATCAATGAGAAGGACCCGCTTGCACCGAGGTTCGTAACTTATAAGTTCATACATCAGAACTTTACATATGTAGATATTCGCTTGCACCAAACAAATTGGGCCACAAATATGTACATATCAGATTAACCACTCTAAAGCTCCATAAGTTCGTAAGTCTCTTATATTGATTTGAAAATTGAATTGTACCCATTATTCACTCATATAAAGCTTTTCAACGACCACCTGTAAGCCCTTTTGAAGGTTCGCAAGTTTATGTATCAAACTGACTAGGCCGATCACCGTACTAAGATTTAGATCGGTGCGTAGGAACAATAAAAAATTTCTACGACTGCTTTAAGAAAACTTTTCGTTATAAGCAATATGAACTTACCAGCATCTAGAAGAAATTACGAACGGACAAAAATAGCTTTTGAACTATGGACCTAAAGAAAACACCTAAATTCATGAAAACCCGCCTTTATATCAGACGGTACAAGCCAATGTAATGACTTTGAGCCTTTCTTAAGCTTAGGTACTAAGTGCATGTGCTAAATTTTATTACATCGAATCACCAGAAATTGAGCATCAACTTGCAATAGCTTCATTTTAATCGTAGTCTTAAAAGTTTGATCTGATTCTGGCTTATGTCGGTAGGTTTATTCATTCAACTAGACCGTAAAATTTACTTATTTAGAATTCTTTATCTTTTTATATAGGTAGATGAGCAGCTTCGAAACTCTGCGCACGGAGTGAGGAAATTGTTATTTCGGACAAACGAATCTGTTGCTTAGCAACAAGCTGCACAATTTCTTTGAGCTACCATTTCAAGTGATATTCAATTATACAGTTTATATATTAACTTGGAACGTTTTATAGATTCTTCAGGCAGAACCTATGTCTTCCAAGCAAGAACTTGTATCCAAAACTGGAAACAACCCAGGGTGCGCTACCATCGGACTTCCTGCAAATGACGAGATGGTACGCCTTAACCAACAGCAAGAGCAAATAATCGAAGAATTGTGCAAAAAGCTTGATATCTCTAAGGTTAGATAATGATGCCATATGTACGCATGTCTTTGCATATATCGAAGCACTGAACTCAGTACCATTTGATTTTGTTATCGACTAATTTATTAGTCAGTTTATATACATATACGTAGATTCATCGTTTCCCGTTTTTTCTGGTTAATTGAACAAGGTATAGGATTGCATAAACTAAAAACTAATTGACCAAAAACTCTTTATTAACTTAGTTTTGATGCTATTTTACATTTAAATCAGTTTTTAAGTCATTGAAAAATTGAAAAATTAAAAAATAAATAACATTGGTAGAATGTTGCATCTCTTATGTTGTTAAAGCGCAATGAAAATCTGCTAGCGGTTGTGAAATACGAATTTCAATATTGCCTCATTTTTCCATGCTTTTAACCATTTTATATTATTTGAAATTCGGTATTAAAATTTTTATAATAAGAAACTTTGAAATAAGCGATAATGCAAACTAACTGTAGTACATATATTTTTTTAGTTACAGATTTAAATAAAGCAAACTGATCGAATGAACAAAATCCTTGAGATTGTGCACGCAATGTTATACACGTTTTTCGAATTAAGCAAGAAGTAGCCTGTCTAAAGCAGCACAATCACTGCAGAACTAACCAGACGAATTTGGTGCTTGAAGAACTCAAAGCTCAATTAGTGAAAATGAATTTGCCATCGCTAGCTGCACCAAGAAATCCGCATGCCGTCGAAAATCAAATGTTTGCGAAACCTTTAGCAAACGCTGCTTTTGTTCCTTCAACTTCGCTTTGTTGCGTAGAAGCATCAAAACGAATTTCAGAATTGGAAAAGTAAAGTGATATCTCATTGTTTTTAAAACTGCAGACTGGTTCCTTCTCAAACGACCAATTTTCACTGATCTATTTCGCATGATCTTGCAGTTTTATTTTAAGAATTTTTTCTACGACAGTAAGCTCACAGTCTATCGTAATTTCGGACTAATTCAATGCAACTGCAGAAAAAATACTCGTCTACAACACTCAAAATTCTATAAGCGGAAAGTGATTAATTTAATTAATTAAGATTGCAATTTTAAAGGTTGGCAATGTGATCTTAAAGAGGAACTATCGAATAATCATGTCGAAATGTGATGTTCTCTTTATCAATAATGTAAGTGTATCAGTTATTACATAAATAGCTTACAGAAAATAAAATCACGATCTTAAAAATTGAAATTGCTTGTCTATCTTTATGCGTATATTGCAGGAAGTGCCGAACTTTAGAGGATTCTAACACGAAAATGACAGATACATTCAAGCGGCAAAAGCTGAAGGAAAAAGACGTCATGGAAAAAATATGTGACAGTGTTGCTCTTGCAGATCAAGCCGTGCTCGAAAAGCTTGAAGTAGCAAAAATTGTTCTCTATTAAAGTATGTATTGAGATTTCGCAGCTTTTGAGGATCATAATTATCATAAAACGTACTAGAAGCGAAAAATAGTACTATGAAAACTATTTCCATCTAACTAAGCCATATTTATAATCTTACAGTTTGTGACGCTATGCTGATAAATTATAATCAAATATAAATTATAACCAAAGTAATGCTTTCAATAGAGTAAAATCGACCTTATTTCAAGCCCAGTTATCTTAAAGATGTGATCATGTGATTATGAGCAATTTAAAAAAATTTGGCCGCAAAATGCTTGAGCTCTTAAAAATGTGTATGTGCCTTGTTAAAGAGCCATCATTTATTCCAGAAATGCTTAAATTCGATCGAAAAGAAGTTAGCTGTCTTATTGTTTGGAGCTCAGATGATGTTTTTTACCACAGGATCTTCTTTTTGAGAGCTTTCGTCCGTTCGTTTTCTGGTAGGTACATCTTTACAACAGGAATTTTATTGCAGCCCCGTACGCAAGACGTGATGTTTGTAAAAGGATTTTTCCAGCTATCTGCGCAACTAAAATTATCCAAAAATCGGATCGTCGAGTTGGAGGAAGAAATAAATAAATTATCAGATAATCAAATTGATGCAGTCAAGGACAAGCAGATGAGTGCTTATGGCCTTTACGAAGCAGAAATCGATCTCTTAAAAGCTCAGGTAAGCTTAAATGTTGATTTTATGACGATTAAGGAAAGCTGACTTTCGGTTGCGATATACTAATTTGTTGTCCAATAATTTAAATAATTCAATGGCTCAATGTAACGCTCATCAGCATTTATGGGCAGCAGCCAAATTCTGAGGGGTCAGATAGGCGAAATTGCCAAAAATATTACTAAAAATATAATTCTGGGGGTCTACAATAATTTACGGGTTTTTTTCAACTTCTGGAAGGTGCAAACCCCAAAACTCACCACCCCACGCCCATGTGTGCTTATCAGTTTGATTTTCGAATATAATTATTTTTTGATTTTAAGGTGAAATCTTCGAATAACAGGATTAGCGATCTCGTGATCGAAATCGATCGACTTGTGCAACAAAATGCAAGCCTAGAAAACAATCTGACAAAAGCTCGATCTGATGCAGATATACGCGAATCGACGTTAAAGACTGTAATTGCTGGTATTTTATTACGACAAGTTCTCTTTTTCATTTCCGAAGAAGACTTTTTCAATCATTTCGAAAAAATATAATGAATGCAAATGAAGGTCAATTTAATTCTCCACGAAAAGCTGCATCAGACGTTGAGAGTCGATGATGTAACTCCTGGCTTGTACTTGTATTTGAAGTCTAACTATTCTTTACGTAGAATTTCACAATTGTTAGCGTAAACATGACAGTCCAGAATTTCGGACAAAAAATTAATAATTGGCAAGTAATCAAATTTATAAGTCTTAATAAAATCGTGAAGTAGATAAGTTTTCATCAAACAATAATTACTCCGTAAAGTGCTCAACTAGATTAGAGTACATCCAGACAACTTAAATTATAAGGATCAGAATGACGCCTGGTTGAAAATTTTTCAAATATTAACTGTTGAATTAGATAAAAGAAAAACACACTGCTTACACTAAAATTATAAAAGCTTCAAACTACGCTTACAAAGTTTTTAAGAAATTAGCAGAAGCCGAGTCAACGCTCAGAAAAGTTCATCAACAAAGGGATGATTTTCGGATTAAAAGTGAAGATCTGGACCGAAGACTTTCTTCAGAAATTGGATCGAAAAACCAGGCGAGTTTAAAATTTTTAATACGACTAAGTGGATAATTAAATAATTAAAAATAAAACGACTTAGCGGTTGCATGATCTTGGCATCATATTTGACAGTTTCATATCTAATTATTGCAATATGTTCTTCATTTATGGATCTTCAGTTTGTACATTTGAGTGAAATTCACGCCGTAATGTTAGCTTGGAATATTTTATCTTGTAATTTTGTTCAAAAAATAAGATGAAATTGATTTTTTAAATCCAGGATGTCAGAAATAGCCACTAACACGGTTAAATGGATTAAGAGCCTGATTTCACGTCTTCTCTTATCAGAATTTTTTATTTATATAAAAAATCGCGCGTATTAGGGTTAGGTTAGAGCCCCAGAACCCCAAAAATGAAAAAATGAAATTTTCTTACGGAAATAAAGTAAAATGAAGACCAAAAATTATTGAAAATTGTAAATTTCCTACGAACGAGCTCAAAATTATTCATAAAAAGCGTAATAATGTCATTTTAATGCTAATTCAGCATTTATACCAATTTTATATCATTTTGGCTCAAAAAAGGCTCATTAGATGACCCTCAGGCGGACTGAACCCCACCTGATTTGTCATGCTGGGCATCTATGACACTGATGACTACCTTTTAACAGTCTTTGGCGGTTTAGAGTGATATCTAAGTTCCGCAGGAAGATAGATTTTTATTTCATTATGCAAGAGGCACTTTAGCTATAACCTTTCCAGGCCACGAGTTATTCATTTTTAAATTTCGCATCTCATTATTTATTAATATCCTTGCACCTCACCTTTTTCTACATATGCCATCCATTTAGAATTTATACTTCAAAATCAATATTGTTTTATTGTGTCATAGTCGCTAGACATAAGTTTCATCGGGAAAATGTAGAAAAATGAAGCTTTTAGGCTTGCTAGTCAATGCTTGCATAATAATTTTTACGAAATAGCCTAAATATGCGGTTTTATTTTATCTATTATTTTTATAAATTGTAGATTATCTGCGATCTCGAAATCGACCTACAGCAATGCCGTGCTAATTTGAAAATGCTGCAGAATGACCTGAGCTGCGCTAAACGAGAAAATTTTGTCGCTAAAGGTGGATTATGAAATTTCTAAGAAGGATTTAAATCGACTGCAAATAACAATTAAGAGATACGAAGAACAAGTGATGAACCTTAAAGAGAAAGCGCTGATGAAAATGAAAGAGAACGAAAGGCATAACCAGCTGGTTTATGGTAATATTTTTTGCTAATTTTATTTAGCAGATAGAAGTTCTAGAATACTATACTACGCAAATTTACCTCCTTAAACGTAGGTGAATTAGATAATGTTATTAAAGTCTGAAAATCGAACAAAAGGATCCTATCTAAGTATTAATTTTTAGGCTTAATCAGCCTAAAATTGTTTTTATTTTAAATTATTTAGACAATTTTAAAAGTACGGCTTAAGGTCTTAAACTCCGGAGGGACAAAGAAAAAAATTTCTTGGTCGAATTAAGGCCAAAAAAACAAAGTGGTCGAAATTCTTTGAACCAAAATACGCAGTTTTAACGCTATTTTAACATTCACATTGCTTCCATGGATATTAATAGCTCAATTGCTATGAGCTTATAATATTCACACGTTGCATAGATTTTCTCCCGTCACAACTTCTGACTAACGGAGTCAAAACTTTAATAAGGTTTATTAAATATGACATTCTGTGTTTAATCTGGACTATGTCAATCGTAATAAAAACTCTGGAAGCTTATAACCGCTTTACATAAAATCAAATCTGGAAAATGTTTCTCAAAATAAATACAGAAACTCTAGAAGCTTAAAAGCTTTACAATAGATCTGTGCTCTACGTGCATTTGAAGTAAAATTTCGATTTTTTTCGCAAGAAATCGATTTTCAGTAACATATTAGATTATCTAAAAGAGTTCAACAATGAAACTTCACAGATTAACAGTATTAAATGTGCTTCAAAACTTGTCATTTCACATATGATCAACTTTTTCTACCTCAGCCTCTATGATTAGTATAAACGCAAAGGATGACAGAGCCATGCTACTGTGTGCCGTTGGATTCTAATATAGTCTGTTCGTTTCAAGCGGCCCATTTTTGTTTAACGGCTTATTACTGTATCAGAATATTTTATGGTTTAATTTGCTGTTGCAATTTGTTAGATGCGCCACATGTTAAGCAAAGCACGTTAAACTTCAATAATAAGAGTTTAAATTAATCCGCCGCTACGAGAGCATAATTGAAGAAGCCAAATTGTGTAGTGAAATTCTAATACAGTAATAAGACTTTTATGAAAAAGGGTCCTTTGGAATGGAACAGACTAGTGTTAAAATATTGTTCTTTTACAGAAAACGCCAAGCGACAGCTCGAACAATTGTTGAGCAAGCAGAATAAAATCATTACAACATTAAGACAAGAATGTCTAATGCTAAATGACCGGTTAAAAAGAATCTCGGCAAGGTGCGAGTAATCTTTTGTGTCACGTCACAACGTTATGTGGATCATATATGAGCAGCGATCGAGTTTAGGGGTCAGATAGAGAAAACTCGCAAAAAATCACCAAAAAAGTCTATTTTCTGGGGGGTTACTGTGATCTTAGGTGGTATTTTAGATTTTCTGAGGTCTAAATCCCAAATCGCCCACGTCTTGTTTGGATGGGATGTTTTTGGTCATCAGCTTTAGTGGAACGAAATTTTTGGGGAGACAACTTATGCACAGTAATGTACGTACACTTTAACGCTTAGCCAGCATAGCACCAAATTTCCCTCATCATTTAATTAAAGATATCCAAAAGACAACGGTAAGTAAAAGGACGAACTACAAACCGTTTACAACATAGGACACCCCTTGACGAACGAAAAAACTTTTAAAATGCAGAATTAGGGAATAATTATGGCACGAAACTTAGTTAATATAAATTGAAGGTATTGTCTTTCAATTTTATATTTCTTCCATGATTAAAACTTCTTTTATTAATCAAACGTAAATCTACCAAAAATATTGCATAAATCAGATAAACACACGATTAAAAAGAGCTTGTTTGGTCAGATGTTTTGAATGACATGAAGTTTAATACGGAATTTTTCCATTATTCATCTTATGCCTTTATGTTTTTCTGCTGATTGTGATGCTGAATGCTAATAGAGGCCTTATCATTCGTTAATTGAGTTTATAGACTTTTACATAGAACAAAAACTATCATAATTGATTTCATTTTGCAAGAAGTTATCAATTTTGTCCGTGTTGACTTGATTTTGCCTTATTTTCTGTAAAGCCTTTTCCCGTTTCCTGGAGTCTACCCCTCGGTTGCGTCTCATCAATCCCACCGATCCCAACAGTCCTACCGTCCCAGCTATCCCACCAATAATCCAAACAATCCCACTAGTTCCAACAGTCCCTCCAGTCCCGACAGTGCCACACTGCCACTGTCCCAACAGTCACACCGTCCCAGCAGCCCCACCAATACTCCCAACAGTCTCAACAGTCCCACCATCCCAACAGTACCTCTGTCCCACCAGTCCCAACAAGACATGCACGTGGGGGAAGGGCTTTGAAGGCAGTCATGCCTGACTTTCCAGAATGGAAAAATGGAAAATTTTGTTGGGAAAATGAGGCAAAATGAAGGCCAAAAACGGAAGAAAAATAAAAATGATCTTAAAAAGTTATTCAAATTAACCGAATACTGTGATAATGTATTTTTGATGCTATTTTAGCGCTTATACCACTTTTTGAGGTCATTCCGGCCCGAAATAGCTCATTTTTTGACCCCCCGCACCGGCTGACCCCCTTCCACCCAGGTCGGCTATGCTGTGCACCTATGGTCCCAACAGTCCCACTATCTTGTTACCATGAATAAAATAAATTCACGCAGCGTTAACATGTGAAATCAAGCTGATCACACTGCTAGCTATCCATCTGACTTTTTAAGCACATATAATCACATTCGAATTGTTTTCCATCCTTCAAATAACTCTTTTTCGATATTATTTTCTATTTCTCTTTAAGCTCGTTAAAATGGTGGACCTTTTTAACAATTTTCCCGCCACCGTCTTTTTGAGAGACGAAATAAAGATGCAGTAATCAAATTTTAGGTATGAATGTAAACAACCTTTATTGACTTCTGCACAAAAATTCAGGTAGTTGTATGCAAAGCTAGTTGTATATAAAGTTTTGTTACTGCAACTATTATGGATCGGCTAAAAAACGGTGGCGGGGAAATTCTTCAAAGGGTCCAAAATGGTTTATAACTTATTTGCGTTTAAAGTTTAAAATAGCTGCATTAATAACTTCTCAGCAGCCGTCCGAGAACTTAAAAAAATTTTCAGCTACTCAATTCTAGCACATTGTCAAGAGAAGATATAAGGAAAATGAATAATTTGACACGAAGCGCCAGAAAATTTTGACATACTCGTATTATATGCCTTTTCCTAAGTTGGGCTGCTTAGAACACAAATTATACAAAAGCATCGGTGCCTAAAAATTTCGAGTGCTTAAAATTTATTTTTGTGGTCTTCAAAAGCGCTTCAAGAACTTTAGATTTTTTCCTTGAATGAACGGAAATGAATTGCAAACCATTTTAATGAGTTTGCAAAGAAACAGAAATGCAATGTAAAGAGAATTAGTTGTCAGAATGGACAACAACAATACGGAAGGGATAACAAATATAGCGAACAAATTAGATACACAGCTAACACTGTGATCAGCTTGATTTCACGTGTTGACGCTGCGTGAATTTGGTTTACTCGTGGTAACATGATAGTTGGACTGTTGGAAGTATCGGCGAGACTGTTGGGACGGTGGGACTATTGGGACGGTGGGACTGTTGGGACGGTGGGA
This sequence comes from Mermis nigrescens, assembly GCA_036768485.1. NCBI lineage: Eukaryota > Metazoa > Nematoda > Enoplea > Mermithida > Mermithidae > Mermis > Mermis nigrescens. Next base: position 12,991,074 of record JAVLUZ010000157.1, on the reverse strand, counting down.
CTGTTGGGACGGTGGGACTGTTGGGACGGTGGAACTGTTGGGACTGGTGGGATCATAGGTGGGCGGCATCAAAGTTCTGGTGGGATGGAGGAATTAGCTCAAGATTTTTTCAAAGGTCAAAAAATGGCCTTAAAAATGGTGGTATGGCGAAAAAACACCATTTTCCACGTTTCTCCTCGAGCACTATCCATTGGCATCAAAAAATTGCGAAAAAAACGAAGAAAATTTCAAAAATTAAATTCTGGGGGGCATTTTGGTTTTTGGGGGTGCATACCCCCACCTCCCACGCTCAGGTATGGGTGGGACTGTTGGGATTATTGATGGGACAGTTTGAACGGTAGGATTGTTGGGACGGTGGGACTGTTGGAAGCGGTGGGACTGTTGAGATATCTTCTACCCCTAAAGCAGTCCAGTCACTTGCATGTCTGTTAGTGTACAGCATGGCCAGTCTGGCTGGAGGGTCAACTAGCGATCATTCTTGAGTGAAGTGGTCTTTTAATTTGTATAATCGTTAAAATAGACTACAAACTACTGTAACTGAAACTTTCTGGTCCACTTAAAATCCACTTAGTTTGCATTTTTTCGCTATCAGTCTCAAATTTGCCTTTTTCCAGAAAATTTTGGCATTTATCCTTTTAGGATCTAGGGTCTGATGTCGATTCCATAATCCCCCAATTGCATATCTGGTCCTAGCAGCTCGACCCAGACGCCCAGAAGTTTGACGGTTTCTAACATCCAAAAACCAAGTCAATTCTCCCTACCTTCCAATCGATTTCACCATAAATATTTCAGTTGCAGCCAAAGAGACGGTCGTAGAAGAGGGCAAGCAGAAGCAATTAAAGATTTTTATTACCCTTCCACAAATTTTCAAAATTTGATTTAAAAATCAATTTATGATCATTACTATTGCTTGCCGTTTTCAGCAAGTAGATGGGACGGAGGAGAATTGGCTGTTTGGAACACGTTGAATTGAAGGAATTTCAAATAGGACAGGGACAAACTTGAACGTAGGGGAGGGGTTTGAGGCACACATGGGCGTGGGGTAGGGGGTATGCACCCCCAGAAGGCCGAATACCCTCCTCAGAAACCAAAATACTCCCCTAGAATTCAATTTTGAAAATTTTTTCGCAAGTTTTTTGATGCCAATGGATAGTGCTCGATGAGAAACGTTGAAAAATGATATTTTTCCGCCATACCACCATTTTTAAGACCATTTTTTGACCTTTGAAAAATCTTGCACCCGCCAGATTTCTGGTGCTGCCCGCTTATGGTTTGGGGTATAGACCCCAGAGAGAAAAATTTAAAATTTTTTGGGGAAGAGACAAAGTGAAGGTTTAAAATGGATGGAAATCAAAAAACTTTCTTCTAAAGTGCTTTAAAATTGACCGGGAAGCATGATTCACATAGTTTACACGCTATTTTATAATTAAAACTATTTTTAGTTTATTTTGGCTCAAAAACGCTCACTAATTGACCCTTAGACCGACGGACCCTCGCCAGATCAGCCGAGCTGTGCGTTTATGGTTGGGACATACAAGGACAACAGCCAAATTCTAGAGGGGTCCGATGAGGCAAAATTGCCAAAAATAACGTCAAAAGTTCAATTATGGGGGTTTATCGATTTCTGGTGGTTTTTAGATCCTGGAGTAGGTTGTAAACCCATAAGCCCATGTGAGGGTGTGATTGCAGGGTGTAGTAGGGTTCTTGGGACATAACTGTCAATCAATTTTACGGCATACCTCCCGTCATCTCCTAGTGCTGTTGTTTTAGAGTGGAGATTCGGACACGAAAGAAGCCAAGACGATCAAAATAGCTTTTACACCATCAGATTCAATGCTTTCATTGTGCATTCGACAGCCGCGCGTCTCTAAATATGAGATTGTTTTTTATCGGAGTACAAATCTGCTGTTAATACTGCTGTAGTTTTTGTTTAAGTGGGTACACCTAAATGAATTAAAAACACATGCCAAGCGGACTAACACACTGGTAGCACCAAAAATTGGAAACTGGCCAGTTCCCTAAGCCCTTTCCCTCGATATTCAAGAACTGTGTAAAATTAAAATTTTATTCCAAAAAAGCTAATTAATATTGTGTATCATGCGTAAACATGTTTGTGGGTATTGTTGATCCCGGAAGGAAAATTCCGAAAAATTCATCAGAAGTATCCTCATATAGGCGCCAAGAAATGTTCTATATTTTGAAATTTGTTAAAAGTATAGCAGTTTTTAGGATGCAGGCTATACCTTAAATTACTATTATTTCATGTTTTATCGCCGATAGTTATGGTCAGTACCTACATAACGCTGATGCCAAAATGCGCAGAAAAACGTTTTCATATATTATTACAATAGAAACGCAAAAACTGTGTTATTTACATTATGTAACGCGTTCGCTTCAGAATAAAAATATCGATACAATCACAAAGTTCGAATCGAATCTGCATCACACTAATTTCTATAATATTTTAGAATGAGCACATCATTTAGTTACACATGTACATAGACAGACATATATCGCTTAATCAGAAAAATAAATAAGAAAAATTAAAAGATTACTTAAAAATAAAAGACAAATTAAAATAGTTTTCAAAGATATGATAAGGTCCTGAAAATTGGTCTTTAGCTGAGTAATCAAAATTAAGATTCAATCTCATGCAATAGTGGGTACCTTTTTGGTCGTAATAATGCTTCGAATTGATTTATAATGGAAAACGTATTTACGCATCTGTAAGTTGAATTTATAAAGTATACTTGTAATCATTTTGAAAAAATATATATTAATATTTACACCAACTATCTGATTTTTTCGTAAGTGATTAGAAAGAGCGTTCTTTTCATTGATGCTTATTTTATCTGATATGAAACAAAGTTACACGGGAAAATTGTTATACTGAAGTCATTCGGTAAGGCTTCCTGTTTTCGCGGAACCCGTTTATGAGGCAAACCGATACGGCGCATAATCCGCTGAACAAAAGTGCGAAAGCGAAGCAAACGCAGCCTATGACTGCCATAGTAAAATGTGATCCGTAATCCTGATCAATTATGCGGCCACCGAGACGAAAAAATCTGAAATCAGTTTCATTGGCCCAGGTAGAGAACAAAATTAGTCCAGCTATGGATAAAATCCAGGCCAATAGGCATAGAAAGAACCAGACCGCAAAAGCGCCCACGTAGTTGTAAAAAGATCTGAAACGAAGTCTATTTAGGACGAGAAACGGAAAAATCATTTAACGGATTCATATCTGTCTGTTTGGGAGAGAAACTTGATTAACTGATGAAGTGCTATACGTGTTTTGGGGTTGACCCTGCAGAATGGTTCCTGACCATACGTGTTTTTCTTGGGGAGGGGGTGGGGGTTTAAACCCCCGCAGAATGGCTGCTGGACTGTCTCCCGTAAAATGGCTGCTACCCCCAGAATTGTCGATTTTTTGAAAAAATTGTTAAAAGTGTTTATTTTAAAGCGTTTTTTAGTTCGTTTTTTGGCTCAAAATTCTCAAATTTTCGTCGCTTCCCGCCATAATCACATTTCGTGACTACACTTGACTCAATCTTTTCGATTTTTTCAAACTTTTTTCAATTTTTTAAATGTTTTATGCTCTAGGAAAAACGAGCATTGTCCGAAACATCTAAAAACAGTAGTTTTGACGTAAATTCTACAAAACTTGATATTTTTAGCCTAAAAAGGCACTTTTTGAAAATCTATCAGGTCTGACCCCCAGAATTCCCATGCTGTACAAGTATGCTCCTCCTGACCCTTAGAACTACCGATTTTCCGAAAAATCGCAGAAAGTGTGTTTTAAGGCGTTTTAGCAATATTCTGGCTCAGAAGTGTGGGAATTTTGTCGCTCCGCACTAATTTTTTGAATATATTTTGTTTAGTTTACTGTAATTTTTTCAAATTTTTTCGAAATATTTTTATGCTTTTTGCGTTTTAGAAAGAACGAGCTTAATTTAAAACGTCGAAAAGAGTTTTTTGACGAGTACCTTATGGTTTTGAATCCAAAAATGGCACTTTTTATATTTTCAGGACAAACCTCTTGGACTCTGCATGCTGCACATATGGCGCTGATCTTCTGAGAATGCTGCTGGTCCCAGTAGAATTCTTATCAAAGAAGACTTTAGAAAATGTGCCGTTGTGAAGGATTGCGTTACTGAAACAGCTTCTTCACACTTTCCGGGTGTTTTAAAGATGTTTTGGCTCTTAGGCATTTAGCACGTAAATAACTATTTGATCATATTTTGTTTGATTTACTTGAATTTTTTCACAAGTTTTTATGTTATGTTTCGACGTTCCAGAAAGAAAGAAAGAAGATCTTAGAAACGTCAAATTTTTGTTTTTGACGCGTACCTACTAGAATTGATGTTGCCTGCAGGTTCAACAAGAATTTTTCGAAAAACGTTTTGGGCTGACCTACGAGAATTCCCATGCCATACATTAACGGTCGCATAAATTATATATTTAGGAGGTGTCCATGTCGTTATGTCCGAAAAACATATTTCAAGGGAATTAGATTCTCTAAAATTAATTTTGAGAGATAGGTACATTGAAAGTCGAACGTCTTCAGTCAATTTAGAAAACTAGTCTTGCCTTTAAAAAGGATCGAACCGTAAACATCATTCGCAAAATACGGCACCCTGTAATATTAAGTTGATAGTGGAAACCCTTAGATTTCATCCCTTCCTAATCAAAATAATGGTTTTTAGCCCACTTGTCAGCTTAACCAAGTGGAAAGTCAAAGCCAATAATAGCTGACGCGCAAAATGTCTTGGATAAAAATGACAAGAGAATCATTTGCTTTTCGAAACATAAAATAAAATATGGATAAAAAGGAGTAAACTTCTCTTCTGATATGAAATTTTTTCTGCCTCAAAGGTGCCAACGGCAGCACAAAACTTGCATTGAATTACAGTTCAAATCTTAATGCGTGCGTGCAGATGAGAAAAAAATTTACGTAAAACATGTGGCCAACACGGCGATAATCGCAAACCCACTGGCCACGCCAAGCAGAATAGTAACGTCACTTTGCCATTGAAAAATCTGGTCGTGGCGCATACCCCAATTAGGCATTGGCCCACTCACCATTCTGTCAAATTTCCAATGACAAATAGTGTTGTCGTATCTGTTATTCTGAATATTTTGCATTACAGGCAAGCCACCAGGTGCAGCATTCATTGCCAATCTAAAATTCAATTTGGTCCAGTATCAATAAATACGTGTTCATGCCTATAAATTTCTAAAATACGTACATATTTTAAGAAGTACGTATGCAACTTATTTTTACAATAATGTCTATTATTCAATATTTAAAATATATTTAAAGAACAATTTTCTCAAAAGAATTTTTTACACTTGTATTAACAGCACACCTATCAGACATAGGGTCTGGAAAGTCTGGACTTCCTAGAAATCAGGAAGAAAATTTTATGGATAAAATAAGGCAACATTTTTGCCAAACATGAATGAAAATCGATATTTTCCTTCAAAATCGCTTGAAATTGACAGAAACTCTGAGTCTCTAAACTATAAATAGTTTATCAAGTATATATACCTATAATATTTAAGCCGTTTTCGCTCAGTAAAGCTCTTCTCTATTGCTGACATTACAGACCGGACAGACTCCTCTCAAATCGACTAAGTTGTGCACTTCGGCACCCATCTTCTACTATGAAATTTAGTTTTTTTAGTCCGACGATATATGCCGAGTTTCGCGCCTTCTCTGGTACACTCCAATTTTAAGCTTTTTCTAATTATTATTTTTAGACTCTTCCGGAAGATTATTTTACAATTTTCTTGAAAGTACGTTGACACAAAAGTTTGTTGCTCTGTGAATGAATAAAAAAGCCAAAGAGAAATTCAGACATTATGTGACGCCTGCAAGTATGATATGTACATTACTTGGCCCGAATCCAATGAAAGGCAAATCGCAACGATATTACTAAAGATATACTTCGTAATATTTTAATATGTGAATGTGACGTGCCTCTTTATTTAAGAAATCCAAGAACTGGATACTAATTTCAGTAACCGTTATTATATTTATTCTGAATGATTGCGTTTATAACAATAATTTGAAGTGTTTGATAATTACAAAAAGTATGATTAGAATAAAGTTTAGAAAAAAATAAATCCTGTAGAAAATTTTGATGCAAAGATCTTAAATTATATCTGCTAGATAAGTCGTCTTGAGGTTTTTAATTCCCATAATGGAATATGACGGCGAAAAAGACAATTTTAAAAGTTCTATCCATTTTCCTCCTTACGTTACGATTTATGCCTAAAGCTTGATAGATTGTTTTAAAAAATTAACTGTAAATAACTACACTGTTTTTAAAATATATTTTGGAAACAACAGGTATTCTCTGAAAGTATGGGATCACTGTAGAAAAAATTGTCGCCTGCATGTTGAATCAACAAAATAATTTGTAAGTTCAAAACGAGCCTATGTCGGCCTGACTAATGTTTTTATCTTATTCTTTGAAATTTTAAATCAAATGAACAGCTAAGGCACAGGCACGTAGCTGGCCGTTCTATTATTTTGGGGGGACCAACACCAATTTTGGGGGGACTAAGCCTCAAAAAGGCCAAAAATAGCACAAAATAACGTTTAGAAAGTCCTATTTTTCCGATTTTCTGAATTTTGGGGGTCCGGACCCCCCATTCCCCCAGAGCTACGTGCCTGCTAAGGCAGCATTTTGTAAGATCAACATAAAATGTTATATAGATGGCGCTGCTTGCGCATTTAAACCCGCAAATCTATGTTTCAGGCTTGCATAGTTTGCTGTTAACCAGCCGTGCTAGCCTCGTTTCCCCTTATTCAAATGGGGAAAGCATTTGTGCATAGTGACTTTGTTCAGAAGTTAATATGCGCATTTTTGTAGGACAGGGTCATCTGGTCCTTGGCTTAGTATATAGCTTGCTGCGGTTCATGCACTTTTGATCTCGACCAACATAAAATTAGTGAGTAAATTCGCTAAAGATAAAGTTTTTATGTTGATTCTATTAAAAAGGCACATTTTATAAAATTTGATCAACATAAACAGCTTGATATTTTAAGCTGAATCAACATAAAACCTTTATGTTGCTATACTCAAATTTATGGCAACAAATTACACATTAAAATTTTATGGTAATTCTACAAATTATTTTTTACAGTGATGATGACTCTGTAAAAGTTTTACCTCTCGCAGTTCCTTATAAGTCCATGCTCTAGACGATCACCGAACCCTAATTCCGTAACAAGCCAACTTGCACCGAAAATAGCAATAATTGTCAGACAGGCACCAAGCAACAAGAGTAGCGCACAATTAATTTGGAAACAAATCAACGCTAGTCGACGGTTTTGGGCCATTTGTGGTTTCGATAGTTTTATCCTAGAGCTAAAACATTCAAATAGATCAATCGAATCAGAAAACCATTATGGATTTTGTAGCCACTTTATGAATATCATTTATGCTCACGGCTGATTATGTCATTGGCTCTTTTAAAGGAAAGCAAACTGATTCAAGACACAGGAAACTTTGAAAGTTAGTGAAAATGACTGCTGCAGTCATTACAAAAAAATCAAGAGCAGATGTCTAATTTATTTGGAGAGCAACACAAAAATTAAATGACATTCTCACTTAGCATTTTGTACGATTTTTCCGGAAGTTCAGGAGGATTCGAGCTAATTGCTCTAATTACAAGCTATTGAGACTAGTTTTCAGCTGCAATAGATTTTCATCATTGTTCGAGCCCATTCAGAATCACCTATCCCCAAACTGGTTGCTCTTTGTTCACTATGAAGCATGAGAAGAATAGGGTGTTCCAAGAAAGCATCCACATATACAGACTTCGCACAATACTCGTATATACAACGTTTACATATCAGAGCTAATGGCGAAAAATGCACAAATTTGTATATTTACATCACAATGCAAGCTACAAATTGTGCATAAAAGTACGTAGCGTGCATATGTGGACATTTAATTCGGATTTCACGCGAGTTAATATGCAAACTATCGACTACTTACAAAAGTAAATATGCAGTTCTTTGTACTGGTCCTCTACTGAAAGCTTTTCAGCCTATGAGATATTTTGATAAAAACGGAGTTTGTTAGGCAGACATATTTATAGAAATCATGCGATAAGTTAACATATCTGAATAAAGAAAATTTAATATAGGTAGGTACATACTTAACTAACTATTTCAACTGCCATTTTTCTAATGAAATTCTAAGATTCGAATTTAAAACTGTTTTTTCTTGAATAGAACAAGCGGTGCATTTTATTAAATTGACCTATACTTAACTGAGTTTCAAATTAGTTTAAGGTGAAACAGATCGGTGGAAAGGTGAAGAAAATAAAATGGCGAAAAAAGGGTGCATAAATTAAAAGAAAAAGATTAAACAAACCAATTCTCTGTCAACATTCATCGTTCATAGACAACTTTGTGTTTGTCATCATTAATGACAGTTTATCAGACAGAGCAATGCATGAAAAATGGAGAAAACGCTCTAAAATTTGTCTTCTAGTGACCTCTAAATGTGGCTAAACATTCAGAAAGCAATCTGAGCTTTCTGTTCGAACTAATGTTCTTATCAAAAATGTGAATGCTCAACTTGAAGAGAGATATTTTTTTAATACTAGTAAACTCTTCATTTGTAGGACAGGGATCTTTCTAATAAGCTACATCTCGGCACACCAATTTTGAAGAGATTCTTCCTTAGGCCTAAGACTTTTTCTCAACTGCTCTCAAGTTATTGTGTCTCTACCGACTGCTTAAAAAAGACCACTTTCCCACGCCTGGCAATTTTGTAATAATTTTTATATTCTTCATTGAGATTGCGCTATTTCGAAGTCTTAGTTAAAAGCAGTGTTATCTTAACCTTTGAAATTGAGGATGTCTGGGGAACAATAATTTTATCTTCCGACCAATATAACGGGTACTACCTATATTAAAAGTAAAACATAGTACATAGGTATATGTTATTTGAAATAGTTGCTTGCTGACTGTAGACGGTGTATCTACACGCGTTTCGCGTTATGAAACGAAACGTTTTTTACCGCTTCGATTTTGGCCCAATATTCGCCGTTGCGAATTCGGCGCTTCTTGCCGAAAAGAGGCGAATATTTCGCCGTCGGACCGCGACTCCGACCGTAGGAAGTGCCGTGGCGATCTAGCCACTACGCGCTCATTGATCCCACTAGCAAGTCACGTACGTACCGCGAGAGGTATGCAATGTGAGCTATCCTGTGGATTTATTATACTTCCCTTTTTCTTATCATATAAAACGTAGGCGACATGACCGCTAATCCGGTTAAGCCTGTGTTAAGAACGGAAATATCAATATTGTATGTAGACGCCGTCTATGCAAAATTTATTGTTAAAACGTTAAAGGTCACATCCATGTAAAATTATTGTCATAATATATTGAGCGTCGTATTGTGGAAGATTCGTATTTTTTGGTATTAATTGTTTGGCCGTTTTTTCCGCCGTGTAGCTGCGCTTGACCTGTACAGTTGTTTTATTCTTCGTCTATTCGAACGACGTTTTTCTTTTACTTATTTTTGGTTTATATAAACGTAGCAATTTAGTTGCCTAAGAGTGCATTATACTGCAGGCAGCTTTGGATTTGGTGGACGGCCCTAATTTGATTATTCGTCGTAAAATCCAGGTGACTTACCTTTTAGTTTTTCACTTTATCAAAAATCCTATCATCCAATCTTTCTTTCTAAAAATTATAAAACTTATTACATAATTTTTATAGTAGGATGACTGCCCGGTTGAGAGGTCTTGTGTTGTTGTATTCATAGTTCAGTGTGCTCATGGAAACTGAAAAATTAATACTTTTCGCCATATGTATTTTGCGAAAAAGCATCTTAATTTCTTTCGCGATAATTATTATTTTGGTCCAAAAAGTAGGTCAGCTGACCCAGGCGAAATTCGAGGCTGCTCAATTACTGCTGCAGCTACCTAAATCTCCCTAGGTACGGACATATCTAGGTCTGAGGAGTTTTTAGGTCGTAAGTATTTTAAGGGTCAAGCGGTTGAGTAAAGGCGAATCGCCGAAGCAACCTGACCAGCGCTAAATGTAGCCAGGTACTTAAGTAAGTCCCGTAGGTACATGTAGTGGGTTCTGTTTAGGTAGCTGTACTGTGTGTTGGGTATCTCCTCGGGCGGCATGCTGTCCGTTTAGATATCCATATATATGTACAGTCACCCATCCAAACCGACTATATTTACATGACTAATTAATTTCTACTTTTTTCGAAGACAATCAGCTAATAACATTAAATTATAAATGGCAAAAGCTCGCATATCTTATGAAAGAAAAACTCAAATGTGTACGACTATATATCAATAGCAAGAAAAAATGTCCGATGGAACAAAAAAAGGTAGAATATACTTGGAACAAAGAATTATCAAGGACGTAAAAGGAGGGGACTAGAAAAAGCTCCTATCTACAAATGTCACAAAATTTGCTAAAACTCAGAAATTTCCTAAACAAAGAAAAAATGAAAGTAAGAAATCAAAGAAAAAACCTACCTGTGCCTAAAACTGCAAGATCTGCTAAAAATCAGACTTTTTCTAAGCAACGCAAAAATCGAAGTATATTCTGTGGCCTGCAGAAGAAAGCAGCATCCTGTCGAACAAAGATAAAAACTTTGGGCTAGATAACTGAACCACTCACTCTGCAAATGCAGATATCGCCATAGCCTGAGCAGCGCCATGTTGCAATATTTTTCTGGGTCAAAAAATGGTAATTATGGTATGTTGGAAAAACGGCAATTTTCGACGTTTCTGATTGAACACTAGTGCATACCCCTAACTTACCATGCCTAATGGTTATCAGTTTACATGGGCAGGAAAGAAATCCGGTGGTCTGGTGGATTAAACGCCAGAAGAGTACTGAATGGACGCATGCATTATATAGAAATCACAGTCTTTCGTTGCGGCATTGCAAATAATCATAGGATATAACTTTTTGTAATATTTATCTAGCCACAATATCGAATAAATTAACGTTGCAAGTGATTAGCAAAAACGCAGATTTGAGATTTATTTTATAAGCTTTATATTAAGCATTGGACACCATACCTAGACGTAGGGGGTTTGAGGAGTATGCACCCCAAAGCAAAATACCCAACAAGAAAACGCAAATACCCAACAATTTCTCCAGAATTCAATTTTTTAAATCTTTCTGCTCTTTTTGGGGTTTTTTGGTAGGTACCAATAGATAGAGCTCGACAAGAAACGTTCAAAAATGGTGTTTTCTTCGCCATAGCACTATCTTTTAAGGCCAATATTCCAATTTGAAAACCCCCTCAGAATTTTGGGACCGCCTACTGTATGGTGGACAATATGAGAAGGTTCAACTATTTTTTTCAGAGGTCGCAGAATATACTTCGATTTTTGCGTTGCTTAGAAAAAGTCTGATTTTTAGCAGATCTTGCAGTTTTAGGCACAGGTACGAGTAGGTTTTTTCTTTTTGATTTACTTACTTTCATTTTTTCTTTGTTTAAGAAATTTCTGAGTTTTAGCAAATTTTGTGACATTTGTAGATAGGAGCTTTTTCTAGTCCCCTCCTTTTACGTCCTTGATAATTCTTTGTTACAAGTATATTCTACCTTTTTTTGTTCCATCGGAGCATTTTTTCTTGCTAGTACCCAACCTTTTGTTAGCAAAAAATAGTAGTTATTCCTATATTTGTCAGTGTTGTAGCGAATGTCGTTAGGTACTGCTTCCATCTTAGCAATTTATACTTGCATTGTGTATGAATTATATTCCGACTCCACGCGTTTACAATATTATTTAGCTGAAGTTCGAAGCAGCATTATTTTCTGTGCTCTGCTGGAATTCACTTATCGCTTCTGATCGTTGCTTACTTCGACCATGATGCAACTTCAACAAATAATCTCACGTTTTGTCATTTTACTTCTCGCTGACTCTTATTTAGTCCGATAAAGTTGACTGCCCGCAGCAATGCACTGGCTAATGGACCGTAAGAAGCACGCATTTCAAAGTAAAATGCATGCGTCGTTCAAGTGGACATTTCTTTACAGTTGGGTAGATTGTGTAGCAAACGGGGCGCAATGATTTTCGCCCAATCGCAATGATTGAAGATAGCTAAATACATAGCAATTGTGGAAAATTTCTTGCATGTTATTGCGTGCTTGTTTCAGTAAATTTTAAAATATTTATCACATTGCGTGTATGAATATGTTGGTAAGCACTAACGTAGTAGGTTTACACCACTGTTGTGTAAAAAATGTGTCTGACCGACTTCTCACACTTGATTCCTTAAAAATTTCTAGTCATAAGGAAAAATTAGGTTTCCGCAAGGCTCTCAAAACGAAGATTAATATGTCGTTGTTAACGATATGTTAACACCTATGTACAAAAGATTTTCAGAATCGTAATTTTAATATTGCTTCGATATTACGACCAACTTTTATGAAAATAGTAAGTCTCCATAATGTCGTAAGAGATAAATTAACATTGGTTTAAACCACTTTACTGAACTGTTGAGTGTAAACATACGCGCCAAAATTGCGTATCGAATTTGGTTCGGTTCATTTACAGACTTGAGAATCACGTCCCTGACTCATAACCGGAGAAGCTGGCAGAAGGAAACAAGACAGAAACCTGTTTAAAGCACCCCATTCTTGACTTTGCACTCGCTGCAATATTGGTTTAGACATACGCGATTCGCTATGACGCATACACCCCATATAAGGCACTTTATTTTTATTCTATTGGACCTATCCTGACTTCTGAAAGGAGAAAGTGGCGAACAAAACCTACACAAAAAGACACATTTTCCATCATACAGAACATTGTAAACTTTAAAAAATCCGTACCGTATTCCCCATTGAGTGTAAAGAAATTCGGTTTGGTACAGTTTGTAGCTTTTATAAGTCGTAGTACCTTTCTATGTGCAAAAATTCTGTTGCAAAAATTATTTGATATGATTTTTACCAATCAAAAATTGGGGAAAAAAACGTGTTTTTTCGCCCATTTTTCACGTGTGATTTCGAACTTTACACCCCTAGAAAATAACTCAATATTGCGTTTTTTTGAACGCGGTTTGCTGCAGACGTGTAGCCCCTAGAAGCTGCTAGATTACTGTTATACTTATTTTAGCCCGACTCATAAGCGGGAAAAAGCTGGCAAGAATTCTTAGTTAAAATCTGTTTTTTACACCATCGACCAGAGTGTAAACTTTAAACCCCAGGAACTAACTCCCTATTGAGCGTAAAAAAGTCTGCTTAGCAGCAGATTGTAGCCCTTGATCCGCTTTACATTTCTGTCAGAAAACATTTTTAAAACTTATAACCGGAGTTAGTATCAGACATAAACAAGTTGAAAATTCGACCAAAATGTGCTTTTTCACCCCCAGATTTTCGCACTCTTTACACTCCCATCCGAGAACTAATGCAAATTTCAACAAACCAAAAAGTCAATTTGGAGCATCCCTTCCTCTACAAATCTGTGCCATTAATTTATTTGAGGAATCGAATACTGAGTTGTCCACATGCCGCCTAAAAAACCTCCAAAATTTATCCTATGTTATAACGTTACACAAAAAACTTTACACCTTCTTTACACAGCCAGTTTTGAGTTTCAAGAAAGAACAAAAAACATGGGCAGCGAATTTTTTTATTATCTATCTTTTAAAAAAACTGCACCTTATAGATGTGTCCTGCTGTAGGGGGGTGCACAGGTGTTAGGGGTACCCAAGTATATTATAGGTACGCGCTAACGCGCTACCTATGATTTATCTAAAATTTTCATCAGGTAAATAATTCGAAAATGGTCAAGGATTACAGCAGCCGCAATAAATAAATATGGGGCACCCCACTACATAACCTCATATCCGTCGGAGGTTTTTGTTGGAGGAACCTCCGACGGAAACGGAGTGTTGCATTGTTCATAGGGGGAGGGTATCCCGTTTATGAGCCCTGAAACCAACCTGAAGTGGGAACGGAGACGGGGTCCGGGCATACATGTAGAGCATAAAAATTCTGGGGGGTCAGGCCCAAAAAATTTTTAAAAAGTGCGTTTTTGGGCTAGAAACGATGGGTACACGTCTAAAACACTGTTTGTTTTTCGACGTTTCAGACAATGCCCGCTCTTTCTAGAACGTAAAAATATAAAACATCTTTGAAAAAATGGAGTAAATTGAACGAAAATATAGTCCACAAATGTATATACGGCGCGAAGCACCAAAAATATGAGTTTTGAGCCAAAACGCTTAAAAAGGCACTTTTTACATTTTTCCGAAAAATCGACAATTCTGGGGGGATCGCGGCCATTTTTCGGGGGCTACTTGCCACTCTGGAGGGTGTCAAACCCCCCAAGAACACGTATGGCATGGGGTGTTCGACCTGACGCACCTACTTGGAGACCCCTAATTCCCAGACCTTAAAAACACTTAAGCAGGAGAAGAAAATCCTATAAAACGGGATGTACGACGATCGTACATCGTATATCAATTTCCGTTTCCGGGTTTTTCCCATAGTTCCAGTTTCCAGATTTTACTCTGACACTATTTCGTAAGAACGATGCGACGACATGCATATGGGGTGGGTTTGAAAGGGGTGTAGCCGCCAGAAAGGAAGAATGGAAAATTTTATGAAGAAAACGAGGCAAAACGAAGGCCAAGTTAAATAAAAATTGACAATTTCCTTTAAAAAGTGCTTGAAATTAATATGTAGAAACTGTAGAATAATATAGCTTTTCATGCTATTTTAGCAGTTTTTGAGGTCATTCTGGCCCACAAAAGCTTACTTTATGACCCCCTTCATCGCCCATGCTGTGGATCTATGTGCGTATGGATCGACTATGCAGTGTGTCATGCCAATTCAGTTTCTTTTATATTTCTTCTAATTCGCCTTACCCTTTTTGCGGCACTATATTTTTTCAAATAACTCATTGAAAACTTTTATAGAACATTAAAAGAACCAAGTGACGTATAGGTAAACTGAAAGTTGTAGAGACGAAAGGATAAGACAAGTCCTCTGCAGACATGCACATGGGGAAGGTTCAGACCAACGGAAAAACGGAAACGTTTCTAGGTAACAATTAATGGATGAAAATTGAAAATTTTGTTTACAAGTGCTTGAAATCCAACAGAAACTGAGGAATATACAGTTTTCAACGCTACTTTAGCATAAAATCAGAGACGACCCCGCTTTCTGCCAAGCCATGCCGCCATCCTCAGAAAAGCAGTTTAAGAAATTTGGTACTAACATTGATTTTCATTGTTAGATTCACAAAGATCATTCCTAAAGCATGGACAGGATATTCAGGGGACACATTTTTAAGCCACTACTCCTCTAAAACAGGCAAGGAAGTAGTCTCACACTAACGGCTGACCACGTATGCGATGCGTAATGGAGACACGAATTCAACTTCTGTTGCGCAATGAATCTGACGCAGTGTTAGATATTTTCCGGTCATTAACCTTAATCGACCTATAGCGAGCGAATTAGTTTCGTGGTCGGAGTATAGGAGAATGATGAAGCCTGATAATCGTTCATTACTTCAAATGTCGATGTTGCACATGTAGTTATTTCGTCCATAATTAAGTACATTTTTCGTGTGAATTAAAACTTGGCCCGTTTTTGACAAAACGCCAAAAATCGCGCTCCACTGCCTGGGTAAACACATTGTGTGAATATCAACGGCATCGCTGTCCTTGTGACCTGCATACAAAGTGTGCAAGTATCTATAATGAATTGGTGTCTTGCGGCGTAGATATTTTGATGATCAACCGTTTTACTCGTCGCTGTCACTCCACTGCACGTATGTATGTACACTTACAATAATAAAAAGTGGTGTAAGTACTAAGAAAATTGTTCATAGCGGAAACTATTCGCGTGTTACGTCAAGGTACACGTGGTAAAAAAGTTTGCGACAAAATCTGCAATTAGCTAAAACGTTATGAAACTCAAACGAAGGGCAGGTATAGTTGCGACCAATACATATAACGGCTTGAAATTTCGGGTGGGGTTCCCCGGCCCTTTTTTTCGGGGGAGGCTAAATGACCTCCAACTTTTGGCTAGAACGGCCAAAAAAAGCAAAAAACGGCCAAAAAATTCAATGTTTTCCGTAAATCGAAGGGAGGGGGTCAAAAATTTTCTGGCTTCGTAGGGGGATGCGGGACGAACAAAGTTATATGTGGATCCCCATCCCCGGTAATATGTATAGTTGCGATTAAAAAAAATCTTCATCGCAGAACGAACAACATACTGGTGTAATTATGACCGTATTAACGCAAAGCGACGTAAAAATGAAGAATTTACACAAAGAGGTAAAAACTGTCACCGAGTTGAAGCGATGCAAGTAATCCGGGTGAGGAGGTCAGCGTATGCTAATATTCCACCAATTCGACAAAAAAACGATCTAGTTTCCATAAAATAGACAAAAGACGCCGGGCAAAACAACTAAAGTCCTATGGTCTAATAAATTACGAATGCGCCGACATAAAAGGAAAGAATACGAGACTTTACACGCAAACGAGCTAACATTTGAATAAAGCAGTCGCACAAAAATCGATCGATCTGTAGAAAACAATTTCCCATCTTTGCAGCAAATATAAAAAAGCAAAGGATGTAAGTACCTAATTAATTTTTTGCAGAGCATGTGATTCAATTTCGAAGATTGTCTAGTCTTTTCCCATAGCGAACGACCGAAATATTAGTGAAAACAAAGAAATTTTCATGGATTGCAAAAGCGAATTAAAGAATGTATAGCTACAGTATATGAATCTATGGTGTAAAAGGACAGAATGTTGTATATTTGATAGTTTTTAGAACATTCATGGGCGTTTTGCAAGTTTACTCCTCTTCTGTTTTCATACATTCGTGAACTAATGGCGGTAAAACAGTCATTCAGAATGGAAGAGACTGTAAATTTTCAACTATTTGCATGCAACATCTAAGTGTAAACTCTTATAGCAAATAGTCAGGCCAACATTGCTTTAAATGTCCGAAAATCCTATTAACTTCAAGTCGCAATGATTTACTCGAAATGCGGTTTTGATTATCCCTTCCACACCGGACTGCGATCAAATAAAAGATCAAAGCGACTGCGATAAAACAGAGTAGCAAATTAATATGTACACAGCGATATACGAACTTTAAACCATTATTTTAGAAGAAAAAAGCGGAAATATTGATATTGTCTTCGGCAGGTATTACGCTAGCACTTCCAAACTAATAACATCATCAGCTTGTTGGATTATAAGAGCAGCAAAAAGAACGCTGCTGGAGATATAAGCCAAAAGTAGGCCAAACCATTGAGGGTTTTTATGCAAAACAAATGGCACAAACGATATACTTTAGGTATTTAACAGATATTAAACCTTATTTTAAATGCGATTCAACAAATAACACTAAAATCATCATTCAGAATTATTTAATAGTTTACAAAAGTCAGCAACGTTCCGGTCTTATAGCTATAAATCATTTGAAAAGCGCGACGCGAAATTAATACGCAGTAGTGCAAAGCAAATGTGTCAAATCGCAAGAAATGAGTGTAAAATTAGGTTGGTAATGAAGAGCAGTATTATGTGAGGTCCTAGAGTTCTTGATTACCCGATTATCAAAATTCTAGTCAATTACAGCACGAGGTAGATTTTATAGTGTGAATAATACGTAATGCGTTTTTATTTCTTTATCAGCTGCACTTTCTATAACCAATTTTTATCAGCACACGTACTACCGCTCATTTACTTTCCTAAAAACATATACCTTAAATGTTATAAAGCTTCAAAAGCAAACTTTCGAAATAATTAAAATTTGAAGTGCAAGAGAAAAACTCAAGGACATCGATTTTAATGCAAGAGTTGATAAATGATGTGCGTTCTCCTGCTTCGACTTGGTTCCGGGTGGAAAACCAACCTGTATTCTTTGTAGGCATGTAGCTGTGGGGGACGGGGGCATAGAAGACCATGGGTGTGAGGGGGTATTACCCCCATGAGCTTTGAAAAACAGATAGCTACAGCCATTTAGGGCGAAAAAACACTGCCACGTAGCCTTCTCTGGGCCGAGAAAATTAGCTAAATAGCCTTTTTTGCCTCAGAAACTTACCGTGTGATGCGAGCTCAGAAATGCTATATAGTTGTCTTTTCCGGAGTTCAAAAAAGGATGTTTAGCCATTTTTTTCGACTCAAAAAAGGACCAAATAGCCATCTTTAGTCCAAAAAAGCTATATAGCTACGTTCGTGAGCCCAAAAAGGCTATATAGTTGGTTTTCTGAGCCCAAAAAGACTATATAGCTAATTTTCTGAGCCCAAAAAGGCTATATGACCGTTTTTACGAAGCATAGAGCTATCTGCCGATTCGGTGTTCCCCCTTAACGCTTGACCTTGCGCACCTAGGACCAGTCCTCCCAATTTGAAAGCACAGATATTTTTCACTAGAACTCCCAAATGTAACAGAACTGAAAAATTTTGAGACGCACTTAAAAGATCGCCATAATAAATTTTATCATACCTTTCCATTAGTATTCCTGAAATTTTCAGGCGCTTCGCGCGAATGGATTTTTTTTGTATAAATTTCATCTCCCGGACAGCTCAAGTTTGTGTAAACATGGTGAATATATCAAAATTTTCTGACGCCCCGCGCGTAATTATTTATTTTCCATATTGCATTTCTTTGCAATGCACCAGGATTAAGTATAAAACAAAATAAACAATTTTTCAACAGGGCCAAGCTTAGATATAACGTTGAAAAATAATTTGTGTGGCTATTTTACACGACAAACTTTTTGAAGGCGATTAAAATCAAATTTCTCAACTTTTTAAAAATATTTTCCTCTCTCGAATACATAGTACATGTTAAGAAATGATCAACAGTACAATTGATTTTGTCTATCTGTATTTACCTGTTGAGATATCCGACTTCAAATTTTAGTTTTCCCCAAATTCAGAAGCCATGCGAGCATTTCCAATGTATACATAATTGTTATAAATTCATTAATACGGCCTGAAAATTTTATCAGTCAATAATTTTTTCAAATCAACCCCAGCCAAGCGATAAACTTCGCTAAAACATTAATTAGAAAATATCATTTCCGCACGCGATCACCTGAAATTCGATAAGACAAATTAGTTTCATGAACGCATCATGAAGTGTTGATGCAGAACGAAAAATCATATAGTTTGTATAACGAACGGAACATCAAGGCTGGCCATACGCAAATTTTCGATAAGTGGCATAAAACCACGAAAGTCATCATTTGCCCGCCATCGGCGTATTTTTGATAGCAGTAAAAATAATTAAACGGAAGTGATGCGGTAGGACCGCAGACTTTTATTGGACGATGACGTCGTTCGGCTTTCGAAAAACGAGGCTGCGAAGCACAAGGCGGCCAAGAGGCCCGCTATTCCGAACATAATGCAGCCGGTCATGGCCAAATAGAAGCTGGGGCCGTACACTTGCTCCACGTCGATGGCCCGGGCCCGAAAAAACCGAAATTCGCTCTCGTACGCCCAGCGGGCGAACACGATCATGCCGGTGAGCGAAAGGACGAAACTGCAGAAGCAGAGGACGAAAAAACTAACGTAGACGCAAAAATTCGGGCAACAGCAACTGAAAATGGAAAAACCAAAAAATTGATTGCAGTATAAAAAACGCACTGAGAAAGTTTTTACTTCCAGTTCGCTTTACATCGCGCTTCTTATAAACATACGCTATACCGAGATCATAAGCGAAGTACGACTTGTACTTTTTTTGCTTATAAATCCTTTCATTATAATTTTTTTACGAATGTAGTCTACTTTTTAACCTGGCGCATGAATTCGCTGGACAGCGAAATGTTTTCATTCAGTGGCGGACACACGTGATCGCGGGCGGTATCACCCCCAGAATTCAATTTTTGAATTTTTTTGTTTTTTTCGCAATTTTTTGATGCCAATGGATAGTGCTCGATGAGAAACGTTGAAAATAGTGTTTTTTCGCCATACCACCATTTTAAGGTCATTTTTTAACCTTTGAAAAATCTTGCAACCCCCCCCCGAATTTTGGTGCTGCTCACCTATGGTGGCGGATCTAGGATTTTTCGTAAGGGGACGGTGTCACATCTTAAAGTGTCCGGCACCATAGAAGTGTCTGGCCGGACACTTTAAGGTACCTTAAAGTGTCTGGGTTTACCGTAGAGTGTCCGGGCTATAGTAGAGTGCAAAAGTACATAAAAGGAGACGTTTAGAACATGGTTGAATGAGAATGGCACGAGGACAGGGACAGAAGGAGTAAACAAACCCCCCATAGACCCCTAGAGTTGAATTCTTGAATTTTTAATGCCGATGGATAAAACCTGATGATAAATGTCAGAATATTTTATTGTTTCATCTAATTACCATGAATTAATTAAAGATAAAAAGGTAATTAATTTAGGGTTCATTTAATGAAATAAAAGAGTTAATTAATTCTGAGTTATTTATTTCAAAATTGAATAACGATTAATCAATCAATTAAGAATCAGTTGACTAATTTTGATTTTTTAATTAAAATGTAATTTCAAATTCATTAATTAATCAACTCATTATGATTGTTATTAATTAATTAATTAAAATTAAATAGCTCAGAGTTTACTTATATAATTATTTAATTTACTTTGATCAATTTATTTCAGGCTTAATTAATTACTAAGAATAACTTATCGAGTTCAGTTAATTAACAATTAATTCATTTTGATTAATTAGCAGTTTAATAAATTATAACTTAATTAATTGACTAAGATTGATTAAATAACAGGCAAAACGAGGGAAAATGCATTTGAGAATTTCTATAATCGATTCGATCGCCAATTTTGTTAAACGACGTCACTGACGTTGCAAACATAATTATATTTTCCATTTCCGTTTTTAGCTAATTTAAATTCATGAGAATGTTAAAAATGGTAAGCATGGCCAATCGACTGCACAGTAAGGCAACGTGCACGAGTTACATACATTCCATAGCGATGTGCGTGGGCCTATCAAACGTAACAATACAAACGCAGTAGGCGGACACTTTAAGGCAGACCCGGACACTTGAGGTACCTCAAAGTTTCCGGCCGGACACCTTATGGCACCTTAAAGTGTCCGGTTGGACACTATAAGGTATGGACTCTTTAAGGTACGACACTGGCACCCACATTTTCACTAAAAGAGCCAAAAGGTAAGAGCCAAAAAGGTCGGAAATCCGCTATTTACGTTAAAAATGACGTTTTTCGCCGGCTTACATAAAATATTTTTATTCAAAATGATTTCTGGCGAGTATTCTCTCAAATTTTATAAAGTTTCCGGCAAATTTGTGCGAAAAAGTGCTTACAATTTTTCAAGTCTACCGATAATCCGGCGCAAGGCGCCGCAAATTTAGTGAAATTCAGCCAAAAAGGTGTTTTACTTTTTTAGAATTAATTTATGCTAAAAGATAAAAGAAAAGTATAAAAATATGGTTACCAGGCCGGCAAAGAAGAAGTAAATTTGTTTAAAAAAGTATTATCCGGCGCAAAGCACCATAAAAAATTTATGGCCACAAATCACTGAAAAACATATCCATTATTTAATTATATCGCCAACTATGCTAGGCCAATGAGGACCTGTTCTCAATACTGTAAAACCTGTTTTCTTAATCAATCGAAGACAACGAACTTAGCTATCTACTCCGCCGAGTTATGAAAAAATCGGATGTTACAGTCAGATGCGTATTTAGAGCCCAATGGTCCAAGATACTTAACGACATGGCGCCGGATGTGCATTTTCTTTATGAATTTCAGCCACCACACGTAACAATTTTACAGATTTTGTCGGCGCTACGCGCCTGATAGTAAGTCGTAATGATATTTACTGCCTTTTATGGCAGTCTAGCATGACAAAATAAACTGCTGTTCTTTCTCATTTTCAGCACAAAAATTCGCTTTATTAGCATTGTATTTCATCAGCGTAAGGTACGCGGAAGAGAGCTTGGCCATGCATTAGTCTGAACAAATGTAATTTTAAAAAATCTGTCTGGTTTTTTACAGTAAAATTTTTTCAATTTTCTGAATATTTTTTGATCACGCGATTTTAGCATTTATGCCAGTTTTGAGGTTTTTGACGCAAAAAGCTCATTAAGTGATCCTCTCAGACCAACTGATCCCCAGAACGGCCATCGCGTCTGTAATTTTGAACCCCAAGAGAAACATGGAAAATTTTCTGGGAAAACTAAAGCAAAATGAAGGCCATAAATAAATGACAATAAAAAAATTTCTGCAAAAGTACTTGAAATTGACCAGAAACTATGGATTATTTATGCACTATATTATCATTTAAACCGATTTTTGAAGCCATTTTGGCTGAAAGGTTCTCTGACTGACCCCCACACCGTCCATGCTGTGCATCTAAAGGCACAGCTAGTCTTTTAACAGTACATGTCAATCAACTTCAAACTTATGTCTGAAATGGCGAGAAGGCACTTTATTGAATTTAACAGACCAGCTGATTAACCTTACAGATATGTTGATTGAAGCTTCTAACTGTAATCGAATTTATGACAATTAGCAACTGTAAATAAGGGAATTCCATATGAATATCTCAATTTATGAGTTCTTCGTGAAGCTAATTTAATTAAGGGCAATCAGTTAATTAACACAGAGGATATAGAAAAACAAGGTATAAATATTCTTTCAAAACTGATCAATCTTGCACTAATTGAATCCTTGATCAGAAAAAGTTGATTATTTTGTGTGTTTTAGCCAGTAAAAATAGTTGATCGAAGTTTTCATCAGCTCATTTATTGCTTTCGTTGATTAATTGGTTGCATGTTTGTATACAGGTCGTCTTAGCACATTAGTCGAGTTCTACAAGTCTGTGTGAAAACACAAAATCGCATATTAAAAGATGATTATGTATGAAAAACACTGCTGAATCATTAAAAAACATATGTAAGTTGAGTTAAAAATAACTTTTACAGTCTATTCCTACTTATTTTCTGATCGATTACCATGCTGACAGCACATTAGGATTTTTGTGCCTTGTCTTGTCCGTACAAAACACAACAGAAAATACATTTAAACTTACATGTGGCGGCTTGAAATTTTTGACGGGTTCCCGGATATTTTGGTGTAGGGAGTAATTGACCTCAGATTTCCGACCAAAAATAGCCAAGAAAAACGTAACTTTTCGCCAAAAATCGAGCAGGAGGGGGTCAAAATTTTCTGAAGCTTGGGATAGGGGGACGATCGACTTCGAGGGAGTTCCCCAATCCCCCTGTTACATGTTTGCATTCGAAGGATGGCCACGGAAATTCATTAACCAGAAGTAAAGGTGCGCATATCTTACACCAAGCAGCCTAAAAGCGATGCAATTAAGGCGGCAATGCAAGCTACGCCCAGTAGAATCATGACGTCGATTTGCCACTGGAATAAGAGATTCAGACGTTGCTGCGACCAGCGAGGCGTCGGTATACGCATAGCGATGTCAAATTTCCAAAAACACAAATATTCGTCGTAAGTGCGAATATTGGCCGCCCTGGGACCTTGCCTGTCGCAGTTCCTCACCAGGCCGTGCTCGGAAATATCACCGAATCCAAAGTCCGATACCTTCAATTTAATTATCGTGCAATTTATACTAGAAACATGTTATCGTCGTGGTTATTCAACGAAAACTATTCTAAAAAATTGCCGTACCAGATTTAAAATCGCTTAATTGCCCAAAACATTCAAAACGAGTCGGGCACGGGCATATAAACGCTTACAAACATGTAACAGGGGGATGGAGGATCCCTCAACCAAAGCTGGTTGTCTCCCATAGCCAAAGCCAGAAAATTTTTGACCCCTCCCTCGATTTATGGAAAAATATTAATTTTTTTGGCTACTTCAGGTGTTTTTCAGTCGTTCTTGGCAAAAAGTGGAGGTCGTTAACCCCCCCCCTAAAAATGGCCGGGGACCGCCCACCCAGAATTTCGAGCCATCACAGGGAAAAGGTAAAATCCGGAACCAGGACCAGGACCAGGACCAGGACCAAATGGGTAAAATCCGGACAATCAATCAGGACCAGGACAAGGACCGGACTCAGGACAAATGGGTAAAATCCGGACAAACAATCAGGACAATGAAAAGATCAGAACAATGTATCAGATATGTAGGGTCGGACTAGCCAACAGGCACGTAGCTGTGGGGGACTGGGGTGGTCCGGACCCCCCCAAATTCAGAAAAAAACCGGAAAAATAGGACTTTTTACACGTTATTTTCGTGCTATTTTTGGCTTGGACCCCCAAAATTGGTCTTGGTCCCCCCAAAATAGGAGGGCCAGCTACGTGCCTGCTAGCCAGGACCGAACAAAATGGGTAAAATCCGCACAATTAATCAGGACAATTGGAGTGGGGTAGTTCCAGAACTAGGCGAGGGTGCCCAAAGGGGGGCCTGATGGAGGTTCACAAGCGCCACTGGGGTTCACAACCGCCACCAAGGTGCTGGCCAGTCCGACCATATGTGGACAGCAAGAAAATTCTGGGGGGGTGCAAAATTTTTTGAAGGTCAAAAAATGGCCTTAAAAATGGTGGTATGGCGAAAAAAAAACCATTTTTCGACGTTTCTCATATATCCATTGGCATCAAAAAATTGCGAAAAAAAACGAAAAAATTTTTAAAAATCGAATTCTGAGGGGTATTTTGGTTTCGGGGGGGTGCATACCCCCAACCCCCCACGCAGGTATGAGTCCGACCCTACATATCTAATACATTGTCCTGATCTTTTCATTGTCCTGATTGTTTGTCCGGATTTTACCCATTTGTCCTGAGTCCGGTCCTGGTCCTGGTCCTGATTGATTGTCTGGATTTTACCCATTTGTCCTGAGTCCGGTCCTGGTCCTGGTCCTGATTGATTGTCCGGATTTTACCCATTTGTCCTGGTCCTAGTCCTGATTGATTGTCCGGATTTTACCCATTTGTCCTGAGTCCGGTCCTGGTCCTGGTCCTGATTGACTGTCCGGATTTTACCCATTTTGTCCTGGTCCTGGTCCTGGTTCCGGATTTTACCCATACCCGCCATCACATGTATGCACATTTACGATTGCTTTTAAAGCAGTTGATAATTAAAAGCAAATCTAGGGAAAGGTAAAAATCCGGAACCAGGACCAGGACCAGGACCGGGACAAAATGGGTAAAATCCGGACAATCAATCAGGACCAGGACCAGGAGCGGACTCAGGACAAATGGGTAAAATCCGGACAAACAATCAGGACAATGAAAAGATCAGGACAATGTATTAGATATGTAGGGTCGGACTGGCCAGGACCAGACAAATTGGGTAAAATCCGGACAATCAATCAGGACAATGAAAAGATTAGGACAATGTATTAGATATGTAGGGTCGGACTAGGCAGCAGGCACGTAGCTGTGGGGGGACTGGGGGGGTCCGGACCCCCCAAATTAAAAAAAAACCGGAAAAATAGGACTTTTTAGACGTTATTTTGTGCTATTTTTGGTTTGGACCCCCCCAAAATTGGTGTTGGTCCCCCCAAAATAGGGGGCCAGCTACGTGCCACCTGCTAGCTGGGACCGGATAAAATCGGGTAAGATCCGGACAATTGGAGTGGGGTAGCTTGGTGGCGCTCATGGACCTTGGTGGCGGCGGTTGTGAACCTCCCATCAGGCCCCCCTTTGGGCACACTCGCCTAGTTCTGTAACTACCCCAATCCAATTGTCCTGATTAATTGTCCGGATTTTACCCATTTTGTCCGGTCCTGGCTAGCAGGCACGTAGCTGGCCCTCCTATTTTGGATGGACCAACACCAATTTTGGGGGGTCCAAGCCAAAAATAGCACAAAATAACGTGTAAAAAGTCTTATTTTTCCGGTTTTTTTTCTGAATTTTGGGGGTCCGGACCCCCCAGTCCCCCCACAGCTACGTGCCTGCTGGCTAGTCCGACCCTACATATCTAATACATTGTCCTGATCTTTTCATTGTCCTGATTGATTGTCCGGATTTTACCCACTTTGTCTGGTCCTGGCCAGTCCGACCCTACATATCTAATACATTGTCCTGATCTTTTCATTGTCCTGATTGTTTGTCCGGATTTTACCCATTTGTCCTGAGTCCAGTCCTGGTCCTGGTCCTGATTGATTGTCCGGATTTTACCCATTTGTCCTGAGTCCGGTCCTGGTCCTGGTCCTGATTGATTGTCCGGATTTTACCCATTTTGTCCTGGTCCTGGTCCTGGTCCCGGATTTTACCCATACCCGCAAATCTAAGATACTTCACAAAGACACTTAGAAATCATGGCACATATCATGTGTCCTTTAAAGGGGCTGTGATTCCGTTTGATCTCCCAGAATGGCTGCTGACCCACGCAGAACTTTATATTTAAGAAAGAATTTCAAAAGTTTTTCACGATTTTTCGATTTAAAAGTTCTAGTTATTTTTACAAAATATTTTGTTCAATTTTATGTCATTTGAAAATTTCCTCTTCTTATGTTCTTGAATGAAGGACAATCGTAGGAAACGTCATAAAACTGTACTTTTGACGCACATACATCGCTTTTAAGTTTAAAAAGGCAATTTATAAAAAATTTTCGAGGTCGAACCAAGACTTCCTATATTGGGCATGACTAGTACCTACCTACATTAGAATGATCAGGCTATGAATCCATGTACGTTATCAAGAAGGCCTTGTGTATGTGCTTAAAGTAGCATTCATTACACAGTAATTATTATTTGAAGTCTAATTCAACGAATAAATTTTGCTTCTCTCTGTGAACTAAAATAACATCAACGCCGTTGAATGCCTGTTGTTAACCAGACATGCACGTGGTGGGTTGGGGGTCTAAACCTCAGAGAAGAAAAATGGGAAATTTTTTGAGGAAACTGAGGCAAAATAAAGGCCGAAAATAGATTGAAAACGAAACTTTTCGTTAAAAGTGCTTGAAACCTGGTCCAAAAAGGCTCACTAATTAACTCCCAGATCTGCGCTACTGTGCATCTAAGCTGCTGACCCGAAGCGTTCTGCTCGTCATTTTGCCAATAACCTGACTTAAAATGTTCTTTTGTTCCCTCCAGCGCTTTGCATCAGCTACCTTTGTAATTTTTTGATTGAAATTGACTCAATTCTGCTGGACCTTTCAAACTTTCTATGTTTTAGGCCAATATCATAACTAAAAATAACGGAAAATTTCGTTTTTGACATGTATCATGCGTTTTACTCCAAACAAAACGGTTTTAGAAAAGAACTTTCGCGTTAGGTTTTGCACATAGACAAAACAGACATCTCTTTATACCATTCTTTATATTCACAAAAAAATTCTTTGACACATATATCACATTGTAAGGTTTCTCTCTTTCATACTACGGAAGACATTAAAAAGCTCCGAATTTATAGGACAGATTAGGGAATACAATATAAAAAAATAAGAATAACAAAAAACACTTGTTCATCAAATACCCCGCATACTGATAGCAAGAAATCCGTCATAAATGCGAAATTCACACCTGAATGCTCGGCTATCACTAAATTATGATTCCTTCTATGATTGCTAAATTTTCGCTAATTCTTACCAGCCAAGCAGCGCCAAACATTCCTCCAATAGACAAACCGACTGCTGTAAGAAGCACAATTATTGTCAGACTTTGAAAGCAAGTCCTAAGCGCCACAGGGGCGTCAAAAGACTGACCCATGTCGAAATTTTAACAACCTTTATCAGATCGACCTTATTTAATTCTTCCTAAAACAATTCGTAAATACATGATGGATCAAGTGTTAAAAATAAGCAGCTTCACGAAAGCAATAAAATCGATTGCCTGACTAATAGGAATATGCACAGCATGGGAATTCTGGAGGCGGAGAATGTGATTTTAAAGTGCCTTTTTAGGCTTAAAAATGGTTGATTACGCATCAAAAACATTATTTTTCGGCGTTTCAGACGATGCTCTATCTTTCTAGAGCAGAAAAACATGAAATTTCGAAAAAACATCAGAAAAATTCGAGTTCAGGTAAATTTAACAGAGCATAGTCAAAAAATAAGTATAACGTGCGAAGCGCCGAAAATTTTATTTTTTTAAGGAATAGAAAGCTAAAACGCTTATAACAGCACAATTTCTATGAATTTTTAGGAAAATCGCAATTTCTGGGAGGGGTGAAAAAATTTCTGGAGGGGAATAAAAACGTTTCTGGGCGGGGGTATGAAACGCCGTAAGACCCTCAAGACCACGTATGGGAATAAATAATACAGAAGCGTTTGAACGATCAGAAACACATATCTTAAACACGCACCGATATCATCCATTCTTGCTTTTGTTCATGTCTAAATAAAAACGATTTAGTTCAAAATTACCATTTAATTTTAATGTTGAACGCATTTCCATTTTATTACAAATATGATTTGTAACAACAACAAAACATTAATCGAAAATAAAGCAAACAGCGAAAATTTCCGAACTCGTGTCCTCTTTATTGACCAAATTATTCTGGCAGTGCGAAGTCAAACTTTCTGTTGTACACATAGGAAATAAACAAACAATACGGTAAAAAAAGCTGTTCCTGAAGTGGATGACCTTTAAGGCCTGATCGCGCGGCTAAAAGATGGGAAAAGATGATAGGATTTGATTGAGAAAGTTAGACACGTTAGAAGTAATAAATACCGCGTTTCCATTAATACTCGTTGAAACATATGCGACACCAAAACTCAACACTTTCGAAGACGACTCCAAACCGATAATTTCAACAAACGCAAATGATCTTAGAGTATTTGAACCGAGTGGTGCAACCAAAACAATTATGTATGTACACGTTAACGAGGGTATAAATCCGTAAGATTATTTCTGAATCTTCTATTAGTTTTCTCAGAAGTAATGTTAGAATGACGACTATAAGTCATAAATTTAGTTAAGAAAATATGGAACTTTATTCAAAAGGAGCATTATTCAAGTGTTAAAATCTCTAATGCCGCTCTAATTCATTCATTTACCAGCAGAATACAGTACAGTACAACAACAAATGGACAAGGTAAAGACTAAACGTTATTTTTCAAGTAAATAACGATATAATTAGCAGATTTTTTTATATTATTTATACTTCATTGCAATGCTTGCTCACTTCATTAGCGCGTACACTATATTACGGAACTTTCGACAAAAATTCTTGTAAAATATTTAGCAGGCGCATAAACTGAGCATTACTTCAGGTACACAGATTATTGATTCGTCTGAGCGTCGAAACGAAATTATAATATTCCGTCAGCTTAAAAGACCTAGTACAGTAATTATGAGCACAAAATGACGGTTGCCGGGCACTACATTTGCTATGTAATGCATTAAAAGCTGGTTCGACTTTCTCTGTAAATCGTTATCTACCTGTATATACATACTACGACTGTTCAATGTTATTTACTCCCCTTTATCATTATGCAGCAGAAAACTCGACCGTTCGTACTACCTGTTTGTACATTAAGCATTTTTGTATTTAATACGCAGTTAAATAAACCATATTTTCACTGTGACCAAGAACTATGCATGATAATTCGCAATACTATATTCTCCGTCGTTTTCCTAAATTATTAAGCACTATAATAGCACAAAAAACTAGAAACCGAATACAAATTCATTAGAAAACTACTTTTTCAGATTGATTGCTCCTTAAATATTAATAAAAAGTGGCAAACGTGCGAAGCAAACGACTGATGCTAGATTCTGTTGAATTATTGGTTGATGAAGCAACGCTACATTTCATCCGAAAATAAATAAATCAGTGAAGTTGTAATTCGTGAAATCAATCGAAATAAGAGAACATGAATACTAAGAAAAGATTATCTGACGCGTCGCACCACCCTAAAACTTTGCGTGTTCTCTGGATAAGAAATTTCAACAAATATTGTCAGCTATGCTGATAAAGATAACATAAAAATCACTCCCAGTGTAGAAAATCGGTGCGATACAGTTAGGCGAGCGAGACCAATTTACCGTACAGCGCTGATAAGCATCGCAGTGGTGTTTTTACAAGGAGCAGATGCTGCTTTGCTCAGCATGAAAAGCTACGCTGTTCAAACGATGCTATAAATTGTGTGTAAGTAATTGACAGCAAACATGCACAAGAGATGTTTTGGTGTGAATTTAATCTGGAAGAAAAAGGAAAGTTTTATGGAAAAATAAGGCAAAATCGAGGCAAAAAACAGGTTGAAAAGTAGAGTTTCTCTAACAGCCTAAAAACAATAAATTACATTGAGCTCAAAAAGAAAGCTTCAGGGCATCCTTCCCTAGCCGACCTCCCGTAGACGAACTAACATTTTCCAGGTGTTGCATATCCATAGGTTAAGAAGGATTCCAGAAGTTAGTTCAAGAAGAAAAAGAAAACTTAAGAAATACGATGCAAAATTTAAACCAAAAATGAATTAAAACATCAAGTTTTACAAAAGCCCTATAAAGTACCCCATTACGGCTTGAATTGTTTTGAGACCACAGCCCTGCTTCATTTTATTGTGCCGCTGTAAAAATCTTTAAATTAGCTTCCATTCAACACCCCATTCAACTCCGATCTTGGCCATAAGATCCTTCGAGTATTTCAAGATTTCATTCAAAGAGACGCCATGAATATATGACTGTGCTCAGACAATGAGCAAGTTGCGCTCGCGCTCACGTTACTTACTCTCTCTACATGATTCAGCATAACCACCACAGAAAATTCTCACTATTGGTTCAAAAGTCACAGAAGAACGTAAGTTATATAATTTCTTATTAAATAGAAAGAAGGTTCTTGAGTGTGTATAAATTTTTTTCTAATAAATTAAAAAAACGGGAACAAACATTAGCAGCATAAGGCTATGGGACTTGTACAAATGGACAGACACTTAAACTAAAATGAATATGATGATAACAAAAACATTAATTATAAACAATTAATGAGAAGCAATCAGTTATCGCATGCAAAAGCAAAAATAAGGTTTTCTTTAAAAATTCTCGTTAGGATAGAGAGCGAAACCAGAATGAACGATTCAGAGATACTACTACAAATTCGAGAAATGTTGATTTGTCGGCTAATTAAACTTTTGTCAAGAAGTAATCTATGGACAAAAATATTTTAAATACTTATTCACTATTTTCTATTGTAATCGCTTTTTGTATTCGCTACTGACTGATCTAATGCTTCGTATTCACCCTTCAGATTCGTCCCGACTGGTCAGAGGATAGCATGCTATAACGGTTTAGAAAAATACGAAAGCATTTAGATAGCAAGAGGCGAATCTATCCAATGAATAAAAGTTCGAAAATGTGAATAAAATTCATGTGAATAGTCACTGGGCGCAAACAGACGAGAATGGGCTGGGAGATTTGGGCCTAAACAAGCAAAACCAAGGTTAAAAACAGACAAGCTTTCGGAATAATTAACAAACTGAGATTAAGATAGATATTTTAGCTATTCTAGCATTTGCAAACTTTGAAGACCCTTCACTTCTATAAAATCCTTTGCTTGATCTTTAAACTCTGCACCTGTGGTGGCAAATTTGAATACGAAAAATGAAAAATGCATGAAATGCTAAGCTAGTACGCAGATTTTTACACACGACTGCAAACTTGGCTGAATTTTTTAAATATAAAAAATTAGTTGAAAATCGCTAGAAATAACGAACTACTGCCTGGAATTGACTGAACATGTAGGAGGTGACAGTATCGCTTAGTCAGCTTTGACGAGCAATTACAGACTTCGAATTGTGATTTATAATCAATATTAATTTATAATTACGTAATAAATTTATAATTAATAAATACTGTGATTCCTCGAAGAAGCGCACCAAAAATAGTATTTGATAAAACTATGAAACAATCGATTGAATAAACAACTGG
Organism: Mermis nigrescens; assembly: GCA_036768485.1. NCBI lineage: Eukaryota > Metazoa > Nematoda > Enoplea > Mermithida > Mermithidae > Mermis > Mermis nigrescens. The sequence continues at coordinate 12,959,295 of JAVLUZ010000157.1, read as the reverse complement.
TTGCGCAGCCGAACAATACGCTAAGTCTCTCTGACTTTCTTTAGTTGTTCATATAATGATACAGAATTTCTTCGGATGTTCATATAAAGATATCGATGTACTAATTTTTTTATGCTGATAAAGAAGCTCTAAAAGCTGGGATGCTGGGATGCTAGAGAAAAGATGGATCCAATCGAAATTCATCCCACATTTCTGACAGAAAATATGAAGAGATCGTTATTTCAAAAAATAAGAATCCATTGCTTTTCTATAGGAATGTTTACAGAAAAATTTTTCCGCTTTATACAAAAACTAAATGGGAGACAAACTCTCTAGGTCTAAGATGAATCACCAGTCAAACAAAAATCACAGAAAAATCGGTCTCCACTTTGTTAAGATAACACAAATTACAATAAGTAGGTAAGTTATATAAAAAGAAAGTAGAAAGCACAGACAAGCGAATTATTCGAAAACACTGCCTATACGCTACTTGCAATCGACTAACCTGAAATGAAAGTTACAGGCGCCGAAAAAGTCGTAAGACGAATGAGCAGCAACAAAACATTGCTTTCGAAGACGTACATCATTACAGAATAAAAGTTGCCGAAAACTTTTTTTAATCCATATTACACAAAATTCCTTGCAACAGCACGGCACAGGTGTGTACAATGAACTGGATAGATACAGTACGTACGGCGTACTACACTCATAAACTCAAATTACCTTTTCGTACTTTCTTTTGAGCACTGCGCATTGTCGCATACGAGGCGCACTGTATACAGTCAACAAATAAGCGCATACAAAGTATGCCAAAACAAAACTACCCGCTCATCGTACGCACGTACCTGGGGGCCCGGCCCAACTGTCCTCTGCACCGTTTTTTCAGCATTCCTCTCCGGTAGTTTTCTGTTTCGGTGTCGTTGCCCTGTAATAATAATCATATGTATTAGAAAACACGATAAGTAAACGCATTGAACGTTCCTATGACAAAGTTGGCTCATATTCAACGTCGTTCGTTTGCCGTTCCTGCTTCTTTAAAAACCGGTCGCGGCGAGTGTACGTCAACATTTTTTGTCTCTAGCACAGGGCCAATAAATCGACGCCCATTCAACTTTCTTATGTAATGCATTGCAGCTTAACTCTAACATCATGAATGCTTTAGTTTTCTTTTGACCCGAGAAAGAAATAGGAGAAAGTAATGCCAACTAGTAATATTGTTGGTTGCTTAGACTTTCGCTTGGTTTGGGGTTATTAAGTTTTTAACGCATTAATTTTGCATGTTTCAATAATAGCGCTCCTTCCTACCCAAGTTGAGGCTCCAAGGAGCTTGCCAGTGAAGTTATTAAGGCTACCCGCAAAATATGGGTAACGATTTCCCTTCTCTACTTTTTATACCTCGATACCAAGCAGTTAAGCTGCCTACAGAACATGCATATTTGTATATTTTTGACTGGTTTTATTGCGCAACACCGAATTATGGGCTATCTTTGCGTGTGCGGCCGATTAGTATGATTCATCAGTCGCAACAAAATATCATAGGACCAGTAAGCCACTTAGGTAAATAAAGCCTTCGCGCGCTATCCGGTAAAAATTGCATTCGACAACATGCCTGTGTTCAATAGTTGTTCGCAACGCATGACAGGACAATCTGCCGATGGAGCAGAACTAACCACAAAGCAATACAGTAACAAGATACATAAGCATAAACTTTGTGGGTCACTTTGAAAGGTACATTGTAAAATCACATTGCGATTGCAACTCCACTGTGTGAACGTACAATGTACAACTTTTTTTGTATATTTGTGAAGACGAATTTTGTTCGAAATCGCTAACGAACGTGTGAATATTGCGGTAGACTGTGATTAATGTATGCTCGAAATATGTTATTTAACCTATATTTTGGGATTATGCGTCAGGTCCGCGTTCAGGATTTCATTTTAGAAGGGCTAAAAATTTGTGATACGACTTCAGAATCTTCAAATTATATCTTTCCATACATCGTTGGGGCTTTGAAAACACAAACACTACATGCGGAAAAAATAATACGTAGCTCGACCTAAGGCTGTGGATTTTGACACTTGCCATTTCTGATTAAATTTGTATAATATACGTCGAAAAGAATAGAAATAAGCTTGCTTGGCGCCTAGGCAAATAATATTACATTTACTAGCTTAAAAGTGCGAAAAACCACTTTTTGCGCACTTCGTTAATTTTTTTAATTTCCCCTGGCCAGTAGGTAACGCATAGGTATGTACATTAATACAGTGCACCAAGTTTTACGGACACGCTTCAGCATTTCATCTAATTCGATTATTCAGGTATGTAAATAGATGTTTTTATGTACATTCGAGGAACATTTAAGGTTTTAAACGGTATAGCATTATTTAGCCTAATAATTATAGTTTAGATGCTTTTAAATTACATGTACAAGGTGGGCCAAAAAGGCTTCACCCCAATGTTACCGGTCATAACTTTGGCAAATCTGGATATAAACTGTTAAGTTTACTTTCATTAGATAGATTTAAATTACCTTGTTTAAATCGTGTAAAAATTTTAGGCCAGCTATCAGCGGTTCGGACGATGCAGACATTTGCTTACACCATACTTCGATATCGTTTGAACCTTAAAAGCTTCTTCGGTTGTGTCATAAATTTCCTTGGCCTTTTGACGGTGTTTTGCAGTATTTGCATTCAGTAGGAAGGAGTGCCCACCATAGGTGGGCAGCACCAAAATTCTGGGGGGAGGGTGAAAAATTTTCAAAGGTCTAAAAATGGTCTTAAAAGTGGTCGTATGGCGAAAAAAACAACATTTTTCGACGTTTCTCATCGAGCACTATCCAATGGCATCAAAAAATCGCTAAAAAAGCAAAAAAATTTTCAAATTTGAATTCTAGGGGGTATTTTGATTTCTGGGGGGTATTTCAACTTCTGGGGGGTTGCATACCCTCCCAACCCCCCACGCCCATGTGTGGTACCCACCCGAGGTTCAGCGAACGGGCTTATATTATTTTGACTGAAGATATTTTCAAAAATAGTACCAAATACTCAGTAATAGAAGACAATGCAGAGACTATTAGGTTTAAAAATATCAGAGTGGGGTGAAAACTAATCGCTGTAGGGCACGCTGGCTGGCAACTGACCAGAATTTTTTTGCACAGTAAAATCAAGCACGTTTTTATCTGTCGAATGCAATTAGTATCAAAACTTTATGTTAAGATTACCTTAAATTATGTTGCAATATCGGGGTGTAGCCTTTTTTGGCTCACTCTGTATGTCAACCATACATGTAATAGAAGAGAGTTGGGGGATCCCTCACCCAAAGTTGGACGTCCCCACCTTCTCCCTTCAGTCGAAAATTTTGAATCCCTCCCTTGATTTTTGGAAAGAATGGACGTTTTTTGTGTGGCAATTTTCATGTTTTTCGACCGTTTTTCGCCAAACAATAGAGGCTATCCCTCAAAATAACTGGGCGGGTCCCCTAGCCAAAATTTTGAGCCGTTACATTTATATATATAAACAACTAAAATTTGATCTTGAGCAAATTTAAGGGTATAGATTGAAATAATTTTCGAAACTGATGTATGTACGAACGCAGCAATTTAGATGCTTGTTTTTGAATGATAAATTTTTTCATATCTAATTCTGAGGCAAAATAAGTTGGATCTGATCACATCAAAATCGCTAATTATCTGATCATACCAAATGCGCCAATGACGAAAATGCCCATGCATTGTTGATAAGTCACACGTTTCTATACAAATGCAAATTTAAGCAATTATAGTAAAGTTATTTTGCAAAGAAATGCTCGATTGTGCTGCACATATGTACACATGTACAAACGTGAATGAAAATCTTGCGATCAATCTAGATGCAAATTGAATTCGCGTTTTGCTGTATAAGTAGCTAAATGCAATATCTGCATTTCATCAGCTCTTAATTTGAAATAAAATACATGTAGGTAGGTATATGCAATTAAGGAAACAAACCGAACATTCAGTCGTGAACATACCCGCAAATTGGGTTCCAGATCAGACATGCACGTAAGGGGTCCAGGCAGCCCCCGGAATGAAAAAGTAAGAAATTATCTCGGAAAAACAAGGCAAAACGAAGGCCAAAAATGGAAGATAATAAAAAACTTTTCTGCGCAAATGCTTGACCATTAATCATGGATTACATAGCATTATGCTTTCAGCATATACATATACCAGTTTTTGAAGCCACGTTGGCTCAAAAAAGCTCCTAGCTCACGACCTTCCCCCACACCAATTATGCTGTTCATCTGTATGGTCTAGACCCAAGAGAGGAGAAAAAGGAAAAATTTCCGTGGAAGTAAGATAAAATTAGGGCCGAAAGTATGTAGATGAAGGTTAGAGCTTATTTGTGTAAATACCTGAAATTGATTAGATTAAGTGAATTGAAGACAGTTTTTAAGTCAATTTAACATTTATAGCGATTTTGAAGGCCATTGAAAATGATGCGCAAGCGGAAAAAGAGATGGTTAAAATTCTAATTTGATAAAACGAGTTTCGTTTGCCAAATGAAACAAAGAGCATACAAAGGAGACCAACCTACATACGTGTGCATTCCTTATTTGAGAGCATGAAGCTATCTTATAAAGATATGAAGTAATACAATCTGTGTTTCTTCCTGGATTTTTTAAGCATGTCGGGCAAAAATGTAGCTAAAAAATTTAATGCAGTCTTGCGCTCAAGAATCCTTAGAAGTCACACTGTAAACTCGATAAGTACCTATCTATGCAAATGTAAACTATAGACATTCATCATACCCATTACTGTGCAGCAAAAGAAGCGCAGGTATGAATAAAACATTAGTATACATACATGAGCAGCAACCAAATTCTGGGAGTCTGATCAGATGGGCAGCACCAAAGTTCTGGGGGTGCAAGATTTTTTCAAAGGTCAAAAATGGCCTTGAAAATGGTGGTATGGCGAAAAAACACCATTTTTCAACGTTTCTCATCGAGCACTATCCATTGGCATCAAAAAATTGCGAAAAAACAAAAAAATTTGGAAAAATTGAATTCTGGGGGGTCTTTTGGTTTCTGGAACGGGGTGCATACCCCCTACGTCCAGGTATGGGTCTGATGCGACGAAATTACGAAAAAATGCTAAAAATTCAATTACACGGGTCTATTGTATTCAGTGTGGTTTTTTAAATTCTAGGGGCCTAGCCCCCCAAATCGACGTGTGCACTTTAGTATTTAGTTTTTTTTATTTATCTAGAGATATCAATATCACACATATGTTACCTATGTCTAATTTATACAATCAAACATGAACGTAACATAATAAATACCTACCTATCACAAAATCCGATTCTTTGGGGCACGCTGACGACTACAGTGGTAGACAGCCATATGAGAAAGCGGTTAAATCTGAAAAAGAATTGATCAGTTTTTCTCGCAAATATTTTTCGGCTACGGTGCGCGTGTGCATTCAGTCGGTCCATCATAGAACCATACAAAAATCAGTAGACACGCACAAGGGTGTCTTAGTCTGTTTCACATAACTTCGTGCATAAGTCTAAGAATTTTTATCGACGGTAGGCCGAGGGTTAAGATAATTATATATCAGATCAATGCTATAATCTCAATCTGTCAGCTTATTGTCGGAGATAGTTTTAAAATTTATGACAGAAGTTGTGTGAAACAGACTATAGACCATACAATGGCAGCAAGAGAATTGTAGGGAGGTGGAGTAAAAACAAAAATTTTACCTAAAGTGCATTTTGTCGGCTCGAAAACGAGTTATGCGTTAAAAACACAAGTTTTTGGCATTTCTGGCGACGCATTCATTTTAGAACATATGTACATATAAGCTTTGGGAAAGATTTTTTGAAAAAATCGAACATAATAGCACAAAGATGAGCATATGGCGCGAAGTGCTAAAAATTGACACTTTTGAGCCAAAATATCGCGGAAAACAGCACCTTTCCTACGTTTTTTTGCAAAATCAATTATTCTAGGGGGAGCAAAACCCCCTAAAGATCATGTATGGGCAGAACCAAATTCTGGAGAAAGTCTAAATGGGGCAAAATCGTGAACATGTACTAAAAACTCCGTTCTGGAGTCAACCAGAGTGCGGGGTTTTTCCGGATTCTGGGGGTTTAAGCCACCCCACGCTATGGATGGACTAAACCCATAAAATTGGGAAAACTGTGGATTAAGTTTTTACGCTAGTTTAGCACGTATACCTGTTTTTAAGACCATTTTGGCTCAAAAGAGACCTCAAAATTGGCCATGCTGTGCATCCATGATCATCAATTTACTGTCGAAAATTCTTTATAGAAAAACGCATGTTTATTAGAAGGATCAGACTATGAAGCAGTAATTAAGAGCCGGAACGATTTATTAGGAATAAAGCATCAAAAGCTAAAAATTTTGTAATAATGCAACAAAAATAAGAAAAATCGATATCTAAAAATTATTTTGGTCGCTTAGGCTCCGATTCATTGCCAGCTGCCAGATATTCAAATAGTTCCCGAAAGCTTTTGAAATCACTGCGACCGGGATTCGGGCTGCGCTTAATATCGGGTACAGCAGATTTCATTGTCCTTTCCATCTTGTGACGGAATTCATCAAGCTTAATTACATAGAAGCAAAGATTAATTCATAAACTATTTGTTAAATTTCATTAAATGTCTGCTTAATTCCTAAGTGAACTTTCTGAAAGGAAAAATAGGATTATGAAAAGCAACTTAAGAATCTGGTATGAAGAAAAGGTAAAACAGAAAATATTTAATTAGCAAACAATTAGATTTTTTGTTGTTTTATATCGTGACGTATTTTGTGATCTAAATGTTTCCTGCGAAAAATATAGAAAATTCGGAAAGTTTACTGTTAGCATAGTTTATTACACATATAGTAGCATTTCAAAATATTAGAAGCCGTCGAGCTTGAAAAGAGACAGCGGGGCTTCCTCCTTTTGATTTTCGAGAAAAACGACCATTATCTGATTTAAAAAAAAAATATATTGGATTTTTATGATTTAAACAGCAGAAAAAATTTGCCTTTTTCGCCAAGAATTTGTGGGAGCTTGGAATATAAATTCACAGCTTATGAAGGATGATGTCACAATGGCATCTTCTCTGGCCACACATTATTCGTATGTAAATGTGGCTGACAACATAATTCATTTCCTATTACATATTTTCTTGATACTTTCAAATATTTAATGACAATATAAAAATTGAATTTATAATATCAATTATTTTTATTAATAATTAATAATACATTTATAAGATTAATTATTTTAATATTTCAATCATTAATACGCATTGCTAGTGAATATTTTAATATTTTCACATTTTAATATAGAACATTTTCTTTCGCATCCTTATTACATAAACTCAGACACAAAAATGATATCGATTATGCAATATATGTACCTACATGCTCATCATAAGTTTCAACCAGTCCCTTCAATTCAACGTACATACAACATTAAAAAAACGTAAGCAGTAGACCAGTATAAAATAAATTTTTGAAAAAAACGCTCATTTCTTTCTATAGACTATACAGCAATCGACGGATAAAAAGGCACCTTTCTCATAGTTATTTAAAGTCAATTGATAAAGAAACTTCAAATCAAAAGTCAATATTAAAACCGGTAGCCTGGATGGAACTCAATTTCGCATGCACGCTTTTATGTTTATCATGATAACCTATTTTTTAACTTTGAATTTACTGAAGCTATCTTTCTGTGTTACATCCAAGATTTTGTTCCGGCGAGGGAGAACATTTGTCACGTCAGATTACTCAGTTTTCGAGAACCAGAATAGAGCAATCAAAAAATTACCCAATTTGAAAAAGCGCTCGTTTTTCTCATATAAACCAAACAGACATCGTTTAGACAAGCTTTATGACTAATTATATGAAATAAAACATACAGACAAGACAATGACGAAATACTAGGAGCCTGGGGTCCAAAAATTTATAAAAGTCGAAAAAGGGACAAAACATCATGGCATGCGTGAGAAACTCAATTTCTCAACATTTTTTATCGCGCTCTATAGACTGGCATCAAAAATTTAGCAAAAACGTAGAAAAGTTGTAAAAAGTTATATATATATATATATATATATATATATATATATATATATATATATATATATATATATATATATATATATATATATATATATATATATATATATATATATATATATATATATATATATATAAATAAATAAATATAAATATAAATATATATATATATATATATATATATATATATTATATATATATATATATATATATATATATATATATATATATATATATATATATATATATATATATATATATATATATATATATATATATATATATATATATATATATATATATATATATATATATATATATATATATATTAGGGATGCAGCGGGTGCTTATTTTTTGGAATAGCGGGTGCGGGTGCGGGTACCAAAATTTTGCTTTAGCGGGTGCGGGTACGGGTACGGGTGTCGCACCTTGAAAATAGCGGGTACGGGTGGCGGGTTTAGCAGTGAGATATAGCATAATATAAATAGGGCTAAAAATGCTCCATTTTTTCGTCCGCTTAATGCAGTTATTTACTGTGTGTAAAATTTATATTAATCTTCAAGCTGATTGTCTTTTTATTTGCAGACTACACTCTCAATGGATTAAATTTACAGACTACAGATAAGTAAATTGTCAATGATTGAACCATTGACCAATATGAGTAATATATTTGCACTTTGCAGAATACAATGTTTAGACACTTGTCGTTGTCATTCTCTCTTCTTAAAAGGGTCTATGACGTTGCAGGCGCCGCCGTTTTGGCGCCAGCAACTTAAAAAATATTATAACTAAATTAATTTTGAAGCAATTTCAAAGTAAATTATATATTCAGAATCGATGAGTATTCATTTGTGTACGACTGAAAAACTGTAGAAAATCCAGTGTATTTTTAGATGCCTTTAATTATCTCACTAAATTCAAAGATATTCTAGCAGTAATTTGTACCATCACGTAGAGAATTGAATGGGTTTTCAGAATCTGTATTATACTTTAATCATAAATGAAATATAAATAATTAATAATATTACAACGAGTATGGCGCCAAAACGGCGGTGCCAAAACGTCCTATTTCGTCTTAAAAAGTAATGCACAATACATTGCTGCATAATATCTCTAAGCACGCTAGAGTGGTTGAACTGATGCATGTAAAGACTGGCACTTAGACCATTCTTCTTTGAAAAGCATAATTCGCATAATTGGAATTAACCAAAGAGAGCTTGAACATGTATCTGCAGTCCATTGGGTACCTAAAAATATGACTCATTCCCATTTGTACTGGTACGTTAGAACTCACTGTTATACATTTTGGTTTTTTCATTAACGTGCCACTGCCTCAGAATCCTTTTGTCTTTTCGTAAATTCTAATTATTATTATCCGCCACCCGCTTTTTTAACTTAATATTTTTAGCGGGTGCGGGTGCGGAGTAGCAAAATTTTGGGATAGCGGGTGCGGGTACCAAAAAAGAAGCGGGTAACAGCGGGTGCGGGTGCGGGTATCTGCTGCATCCCGAATATATATATATATATATATATATATATATATATATATATATATATATATATATATATATATATATATATATATATATATATATATATATATATATATATATATATATATATATATATATATATATATATATATATATATATATATATATATATATATATATATATATATATATATATATATATATATATATATATATATATATATATATATATATATATATATATATATATATATTCTTCTTCTTAGCGTTTGTGGGGCAGGGTCCGCTTGGTTGCATTTTGATCTCCATCTTGCACGGTCAGTAGCGTCTCGTGAGGTGGCGTTTACGTTCCGCATGTCCTCATTTAGACGGTCGAACCATCGTTTCTTCGGCTGTCCACATGGTCGCCTGCCAACAGGGCTTAGATGCAACGCCGTCTTTGCAATTGACTGATTATCGCTGCGTAGCACGTGGCCATACCATCGAAGCCGTGCTTCTCTCATCTTCTCTGGTATTGGGGCCACTCCGAGGACTGATCGGACATCTACATTCGTAACATGGTCCAGTCTGGTGAAACCGAGTGACCAACTGAGCATTTTCATCTCAATTGCATGTAGGGTTTGTTCATGCTTCGTTACCGCTGGCCAGCATTCGGATCCATACAGTGCAACTGGTCTGACTACCATTTTGTACACGTTTGCTTTTAAATATGTCGGGATTTTGTGATCGCATAGAACTCCACTGACTTGGCGCCACTTCATCCAGGCTGCATTGATTCTCGACCTTGAATCGTGGAGTGTGTCACAGTCCCAGGAAAGTTGTGATCCGAGATATTTGAACTGGGTAGCCTTGTTTAGCAGTTGGTTATCAATTTTGATTGAGCCGTCGTTTTGGGTTCCACATTCGCGATATTCCGTCTTTTTGATATTAAGCCTTAACCGAAGTTCTCCAGACGAGCTTTCCACCTTTGCGCTTGCTGCTCGAGACCCTGTCGAGATTCGTCAGCCAGAACAACGTTGTCGGCATATAATAGTGTCCATGGGTGCGGTTTCTGTAAGTCTGCTGTCACCGTATCCATGCAAAGGATGAACAGTAATGGTGACAATGCTGAGCCCTGTTGCACACCCACATGAATGTCGAATGGGTTCGAAGTTCCAACAGCACATCGGACTGAGCTTGTTACGCCTTGGTAAAAAAACTGAATTAAACTTACGTATGATTCTGGTACACCATGCAGGCGAAGAGAGTGCCATATGAGAGCATGGGGAACTCTGTCAAAGGCCTTTTCGAGATCAAGTAATGCCATGTGAATGCTTCTTTGCTTTTCACGATACCTTTCCATCAATAACCGAGTGGCACGGATTGCGTCTGTTGTACTGCATCCTTTTACAAAGCCACACTGGTTAGGTGTGATTGTGACAATGCTTCGGATGCGATTGTCAACCACACGTTCAAATATTTTCATAGTGTGGCACAGCAAGCGGATGGGTCAGTAGTTTGAGCATTCACTGACGTCCCCCTTTACTTTCCATATGGGAATAGTGACGCTTGTCTGCCATATTGGCGGCACAGCGTTTTCTTCGGTGATCTTGTTGATTAGTTTGGCAAGGAATTCTGCACCTTGTTGGCCAAGTAACTTCCACACTTCAGCTGGTATATCGTCTCGGGCCAGTGGCTTTGCCGTTTTTCATTTTTCGAATCGCGTCTGTGACTTCGGCAGTTGTTATTGGAAGCACTGGTCCATATACCGCTTCAGTGTTGGGTAAAGGGGAGTGCTGATATTCCTCTTTGCATACTTCGTCAAAGTCATCTTTCCAGCGACGCAGAATGTCTGTTGAATTTCTCAATGGTTGATGGTTCGCGTCTTTGATGTTCATGACGTGGCCGATGTCCTGGTGGAGCGGATGGCGGGAGGCGGCTAGCTTGAAGATCTTGCTTGCGCCTTCAGGTGTTTCCAATTGATCGTATAAGTTTTTGTAGTGTATATATATATAATATAGCCTAAGCTCGAATTCCTGACAATCCTAGTCTTTCATATTGAGATAATTTTGGGTATAGAGCACAGAGCTAAGCGCTCTGAAGTTTTTTTGTCATGGTCAATACCAAACATGTATAGCATGGAAATTCTGGGGGGCAGGCCCAAAACATTTTTATAAAGTGCCTTTTTTGGGCTAAAAAACGATAGGTACACGTTTAAAATACTGTTTTTTGACAATACAGACAAAGCTCGTTCTTTCTAGAAAAAACAAGCGTAAAAAAACATAGGAAAAATGTGGAAAAAATCAAGTAAATCCAACAAAATGTCATCAAAAAATGAATTAATGGCTCGAAGCGCCGAAAATTATAGACTTTAGAGCCAAACATGAGCCATAAAAGCTTTAAAGGGACAGCTTTTTAAACTTTTATGAAGATCGAAAATTCTGGGGGGGTCGCAGCCATTTCGCGGGGGGGGGGAGGAATTCAGTTGCCATTCTGGGGGGTCGAATCCCCCAAGAAAACGTATGGTCAATACCCTTACCAACCACGTCTAAATCCAATCTAAACCTTCAATGAGGTAGGTAAGTAAAACATATAAGAAAAACACCAAGTCCAGCGTTAAGCATAAGAAAATTTTAGGCTTCTTACTAGCTAAGGAGTAAATGAGCAACTGTTTTGGCCGTCTACCTAATGCATTGTGAGAATTTGTATTTGTTTGCTCTTAGGCCCTCGTAATTTTTTTCCGATTACAGAGCAGCCCCTGCGCTCCCCTGGATACAAGCCGGCATATAATAGTAAAATCCGTGCGACAACAACAGCATACAATTAAGTAAACTTACAGTTCGAACTCCCATTAATTGCTTTACGCACAAGGTAAAGATACCAACGCCAGCGACGGCATAGAGAGTGCCCCAGGCTAATGCTCTGCAGCCTAAACCAAGCGCCGCTAAATCAATCGGCTGAAAACGGAGAACATCAAACCAGTTGTTAAGAGTAGAGGGTGGACCATAGGTAGGCAGCACCAAAATTCTGGGGTGGCAACATTTTTCAAAGGTCAAAAAATGGTCTTAAAAAATGGTGGTATTGCGGAAAAACATCGTTTTTCAATCGAACACTATCCATTGGCATCAAAAAATTGCGAAAAAACAAAAAAACATTCAAAAATTGAATTTTGGGGGTATTTTGGCTTCTGGGGGAAGGAATTCGAACGTCTGTGGGGTGCATACCCCCCAACCCCACGTGTGGGTTAGACTCGTCTAAGAGTGACAAATATAAGAGAAACAACAAAAATTGAAGGAAACAGGAGTAAACACAAGACGAGGTGCTAGTGTTTTGAGGAAAGAACATAGTCGTCGTATGCAGACATGCACGTGGGGGGTTTAACTCCCAAAATGGAAAATGTCGAAAATTTTCTAGAGAAAAATGAGGCAAAATGAAGGACAGAAATTGATGAAAACTAAAATTTTTTAAAAAAGTTTCAAATTGACGAGAACTGCGCAATAGCGTAGTTCTACGCTATTTTAGTGCTTTTAATAATTCTTAAGGTCATTTAAACCAAAATCGCTAAATTTATGACCCCCAGATCGACCACACTGTGCATCTAAGGTCGTATGCACTCGTTCATAGAAAGCAACGATCGGTTAAGAAGTATATTAAGCGCAAAATATGTATCAGACAGAAACATAAGTATGCTTTCATTATCCAGTTCATTTCTATTCATTTTATTTTAACATTCATAAAGGAGTAAAAGTATCAGAAACTTCCGCAAATACAAGAATAAGAAAGAATACAGCACAGCCGGACTTTAGTGTCAGTTGTCTAAATATACAGGGTGTCCCAGCCAACTATTCGCGATTTTGTTTTTTGAGAACTTCTGCAATTTTCATCCGTTTTCGTTCAAATTTTGTTACAGAATAGAAAGGACAGTAAAATTTTATGTGTCATTTTTTCAGATCATAGTTATTAGTAGTTATTATTTCATTTGAAATATTCTATGGCGTATGCCGTTGGAGAACGCGCAAAAGTGGCAGCATGGTATAAATGGACGAAAAGCGTCGTCATGGTTCAACGAAAGTTCAGAAGCGAGATGAAGCGTGACCATAGCATTAGAAAGTGGCATTGAGCTTTGATGGAGACCGATTCGGTTCAAGATGTCAAGAGGAAGCGAAGCCGATCGGCTCGTTCGGGGGAAAATTTGGGCCGCATTGAAGAACATTTTTCTGAAAATCCTAACACTTCTTTGCGTCGAGCTGCGAACTACTTGGGTATATCCAGAATGACGATTCAAAGGATTTTTAAGGACTTAAAATGGCATCCTTACAAAATTCAAATCGTCCAAAAAATTAGTGATGAAGATAAAGAAAATCGTCTAAAGTTTGCTCAAGATGAAATTGAACGAATTAATGTCAACCCTGATCATCCATCGAATTTGCTGTTTTCTGATGAGGCTCACTTTCACCCAGATGGTGGAGTTAACCGCCACAATCATCGTTATTGGTCTCCAATTAGTCCGAATTGGTCTGTAGAAGAATCGTTGCATTCACCCAGAACAACAATTTGGGCAGCAATCGGTGACCAAGGCGTAATTGGTCCTTATTTCTTTGATGAAACTGTCAACAGTGAACGCTACTTAGAAATGCTACAGACCCAATTTTATCCTGAATTGGAACGCCGCCAAATTCAAAATGATATCACTTTTATGCAAGACGGAGCTCCGCCACATTGGGGCAGAAATGTTCGCAATTGGCTTAATGATAGCTTTCCTAATCGATGGATGGGTCGCGGATCACCTACGATGCCATGGCCACCACGATCGCCTGCTTTGACCCCTGCGATTTTTTCCTCTGGGGATTTATCAAATCCAAAGTTTACACAACACGACCTGCAACTATCGACGAATTGAAAAATCGAATTATTGCGGCGTTTGATGAAATCACGTATGAAATGAGATGAAAACTTTGTTGGAATATCGTGAAAGATTGTACGAAATTGTTGAAAATGGTGGTGCTCATGTTGAGGTCTAAAACTTTAGTAATGAATATAAAATTTTGTCACAATAAAGTCTAATCTTGCTATATTTTGCTAAAGTTTAAACAAAATTCATTCAGAATTAAATAACTAGAATGAAACGAAATCGCGAAAGTTAGCTGGGACGCTATATATATTAAATTTGTACCTATTTTTCATCGATATACATATTAAGGGCAAAATTTCATTTGGCCAGTAACGACTTCAACATTTTTAATTTATGAATACATATTAATTTTCTCACTTAAGCATTGAACAAACAAAAAATTGTAATAAAATTGAAATTCGAAGAAAAATAAAAGTTAAATAGTGTATTATAAGTTTAAGTGTAGCGCAATCAAGATTGGCTTGTGCAGTAGTCGATTCTTTAGTCAAATCGAAATTTGCTTTTAGTGCATTAGTTAATTACATTAACTAATGCACTGTTTCTTCAACTAGTAAGAAACAAACATGAAAATGGCCACAAAAACTTTTTGAGGTTAAATTATTTGAGTTTATCAGTTAACATTTTTAACAGCCTCTGATAACAAACATGGGATATATTAGTAATGCAGAAGACTTAGAACTTCATTTACTAAGTTTTAACAAGCTTTTTCCGAATAATTTGCAGGAAAAAGATTTGTATAAAAAGTGTTTTGAAATTCTAGCTGCGTTTTACGGTCTTCTGCTCAGAAAATAGAAAAATAAAAATGGATTTGTTGAAATTAAGTTGAAAAGTACTCTGTAATACTCATCCTTCTTGCCTACAGATGGTAGAATTAGAAGAACTTTCCACTCTATATGTCGATGTTTTTAATTTTAATTTACTTTATTTATTAGTGTCCACGCTTCTTGCTGTTAATTCATGTTTTCAATAAGATGTGTTTCATTAAATGAATAATTCATTTTTAAAGCTCGAAGACTTGTTCTGAAGTTCAGTCAAAATGCTTACCTATGCTAATCAAAAGATTTTATTAACAAAATGCTACCCTTTTGCGCCTTTATTCATTAAATTGATGATAAATGAGCTTCAATTATTCGTTTTACACTAATTTTTTCTTTTAATCAAACTTTTCTTTGACGGAAAAAGTTATATTTGTACGATACGATTACTGAAATAACATAAAAACTAGGGATATACTTACCTCCCTGAATTCTCAGTTTGTAAATGATTTCAAGCAGTTTTGAAGAAGATTTTAATTTTACTATTCACTAGCTAGAATCCTGACTTAATCCTCTCCTTTATTTTTCTTACGTTTCGGCCCCCAAAAACCCGTGTGCAAATCTATTTATAGAAAACATCAAAAATAGCATATTCAAAGAGTGCCAAAAACACATTTAAGCAATACGTATACAATTATAAAAATACTAAACAAGTAAATGCGCACAATGCTTACATTTCTCGACTTCGAAGCATTAGCTTTTAAGCTTGATGCGCAGGCAAGTGAGAACCCAAGTCCGGCAGAGGTGACCGTAACGGTAGTCAGAAAAAAACCACCTATAAATAAGGATGAGAAATATAGATCCACTTCTGGGAGTAGCAGAGGAAGCATTTTACAATGAATCTCTTATGATCTAGGATAATCATTTTTACAATAAACATAATTTATGCTCGAGGATACTTTTAGTAATGAAAAAGCACAGAAATAAAAGAAAAAGCGAAATTTCCACATATTATTATAGCTCGAAATTTACATGTTTATCGACGAGCAATTTCTAACGCATAAATTTGAAACTCACAAAATTAGCGCTTGAATTTTTAGAGAGCATGAACCATATGTGCACATAGGGAGGGAGTGAGAGGGGGTATTATTCCCGCTAGAGGGCCAGAAGTTAGGTACTGTCTAGAAATTGAGCAAAATAGTGTATTTTTACGCGATTTTGACGTAAAAATAGCCAATTCAATATAGTAAAAATCCCAGATTTTATCCCTCACTGGCCCCAAAATCTTGACTTTACCCCTCCCTGGCCAACCTGACCTTGTACATCTGTGGCATGAACATTCTTTTAGCGCATGGAACGAAAAAAATAAAACTCGATATCTAGTTCGTATAACTTCAATGGTTGCAGGGAAACTGAAGGAGAGAGACAACAGTTCGTAATTTCCAAAATAGAGGTTGTAAAAATGTAATTTCTTGTCACGCTAACTTTTTCTCAAAATATTGACTAGGTCATGATGAATGACTGACTTAGCGAAGCCGCTGTTTATTTCGATTACTGAGGCTCCAATCGACTGAAGGGTAAAGGTAGCCGACTTCAGGATTACTCAACCATAACTAGAAGCGATCAACGTAAAAATGATTGACTTTCTCAACAAACTTTCATTTGTTGGTCTTTATATCGAGAATTTATATAAGATAATGCTCGCAAATACCAATACATATCTAGCAGGTTAAGAATTAATGAGAAGTACCTAACACATAAACTCAGAAAAGCTAAAAGCCCAACCCAGATTAGCTTCATCTGGAAATTGAGAACTAGCTCTTAAGTGACACCAAAAAACTCGAGAGAACGCTTCATATTTTCTGTTTTATGCATTCTGTCGAGCATTATTGTTCGAGAAAATTCAATTTTATAAACATTCTATATAAATGCAAGGAAAATAAAAAGATAGTACATTCAAGACTAACCTAATATCTTCTGTTTACGTCTTTTCTTAAGATCTACATCGCCTTGAGTTGATGGCGTCGGTAATTCGTTTGATAGCATATCACGTAGTGAAGCTATTTAATTAAATGAATTATCAGCTATATGAATAACCCTTAAATCAAAAAAACAAATACTTAGAAAGTAGCGACTACCAAAGCAGTGATCGGACCGAGGCCTCGGCCTCGGCAAGCCTCGGCGTTTTTTGGAGCCTCGGCCTCGGCGCCGAGGGCGAAGCTGAAAAGTGCCGAGGCGCCGAGGGTTAAAATCAAATTTGAATAAGTTTAATATATCCGTTAAATATTAACTATTTAGAATGCATCTGCAGTACACAGGCTGTTTCTTACCTATTGGCTTTTCTTATGGTTTTAGGCGCGTACCCAGTTACACCAAGTTACATACAGCAAAGTGCCAATTGATATTCATATGATGACTAACTTTTATTTCTCATGCTCGCTACATGGATCGGAAAGTACAGTGCAGAGAAAATAATCGTAATATTTAACACTATATCTAACTAAAATAAATGTTTATATGTTTATTGTTGTTAGCCAGAATTCTGATTTTAATCTGATGAAGCAGATAATTCATCATCAAAATCCAGATCATCTGAATCAGAGTTAGCCTCATCCATTTCGCCTTGTTATGCTATCGCATCATCGTCGTCGTCATCGTTTATCAGATTCTTTAAAGTCACACTATTATAACCAACTGCTTTGAGATTATGCCTTACAAAAAGGAGTTTTTGAACATTTGTCTGTCATTCATTCACCACAGCTTTTCTATTCTTCCACCGCATTGTCATGAATTATTTTTTATTTTTGAGGTTTTGTGTATCAGTATCACTGATTAAGTATCCTACCGACCTTCCTGTATAGCATATAGTTCCTATTTTAACCCTAACGTAGAGCTCAGGCTCGTATACAGGGGGATTGGGGGAAAGTGCCCCTTTCGAAATAAAATGTGAGAATAATCGCGAAAGACTTTTCGCGCTTCGCGTTGAATTTCACAATGATAATTTGTACAACCAAAAGCGTCTTTTTGCTACATGGATCGGAAAGTACAGTCGCTACATGCAGAGGCGGATTTAAGGGGGGCGGCCGCTCCCCATTGGCCAAAATATTTGGCGAGATAAAGAATGGATATGCAATCTGCAATGATTTTTGGTCGTCAGTGACCATAATTTCTCAAATTTTTCCGGCGCTGCGCGCCGGATGATACCTATTAATGACATTTATTTACTTTCTTGGCGACAGGGCCCGGTTTCACCATAAGTTTACGACTCCTAAGAGTTCTACGACTTCCGTTTTACGGGAAAATCGGGTTTCACCATCTTTTTACGAGTTATGAATTACGACTACGAGTTATGAGTAACGAGCAACGGGTTAAGAGTTCGTATTACGAGGGTTTCACCAGGATTTCCGTAGGACTCATAAAAACTCATTTTGTACGAGTACTTTTTGGACCTTTTTACGAGTACTCGTAATAAAATGTATATCTTTTCTGTTGCGTATGACATTCTTCGTTAGTCATTGTCTCTGTTTTAAACAGCATAATTATGTAATTAATTGCAGATTTTATGCCGCTCGATAGAAAAACATAGAAAGTGTTAAGAAATGTCTGGGATTTAGTCAACAAGAATTAATAAGCTTCTCAGAAAATTTATAACTTTAAATAAAAATGAAAATAATAATATTAGTAATAATAATAATGACGATAATAACAATAATAATAATAATAATAATAATACTAATAATAATAAGAATATTACTAATACTAATAATAATAATAATAATTTATTATTATTATAATACTAATACTAATAATAATCATAATATTAATAATAATAATAATAATAATTATTATTATTATTATTATTATTATTATTACTATTATAATTTATAAACGAAATCAATTAAATCAGATTCAGAGACGTTACGAAGCTAAAAGTATATCACAGCGTATTATTTCAATTTTCAAATTTAACAAATCATTCTTAGTTGTCATTAATACGTACATAAAATATGCAGTCGGCTCTTTTCCGAAGGAAGTGCGATGAAATTCTAATTTTCAGAAATCCAATCAAAAATGTCTGATTTCCGCAATTCATGCAAAATGTCTAAGTGATTGTAATATTTTTCATAAAAAAGCTGCGAACATTCCTAACAAGGGCTAAAGAAATAAAATTTCGAATTACTACTCAAGAATGCAGCTTAAGAATCGAATTTTATGGGATTTCTCTAAAACATTTTTTGAAAAATTTATTATTTTTTTAATGCTAATCTTCTTACCCTTTACATGTGCTGTCAGTATATGTTTTATTTAGGTGTGTGCACGAAAGTGAAATGAGAAAAAACAAACCAGAAAACTATTAAACGCACTAGTCTGCCACTTCTTTACGAGTCCTACGGACCTCTTTTTGAGCCGTGATAATATTACAAAATTTACGAATCTTTTCACTCGTAACATTCGATCGTAATATCTGGTGAAACCGCCCAGCCGTTATTCGTGAAAAAACACTCGTAAAAAGTACTCGTAGAACTCGAAACTCGTAGCCCGTGGCTCGTAAATCTCAGTTTTTGGTGAAACGGAAATTTGTAGCACTCGTAGCCCGTACTCATGAAACCGTCACCCGTAACTCCTAACTCGTAGCTTTGTGGTGAAACCGGGCCCTGGAAGCCATTTTCTGTTCATGTAGGTTTCAAAACAATTTGAACAGCAGAAACAGCTATTTTTGCATAGTTTTCTTACATTTTCAATGAAAAATTTCAATGTTTTGCATCAAATGCTATAAATACAGGAAATCAAGCAGTAAATCATGCTTCTAGACGTCTATCCGCCTTAATTTTGCAAATTTTCGGCGCTTCGCGCCAGATTTTTGTTAAAGTCTCAGAAATTTAATGATTTTTTGCACAAAATTGTCGAAAATTCTAAAATTTTAAGAAAAATATGACTTCAAAAGTGATTTTGTGTAAAAGTATACAATGTAAAACACCGAAGAATGCTATTTCGCGCGTTGAGGGCAAAATTTTGGACCTGTTTTTGACTTTTTTGGAAAAGTTTGTATACCGCCCCCTCCCGCTACTGGATGGATCAGGAAGTACAGTAATTCTCGCATTCGTCTGCTACCATAAAACGTTCAAAGACTCTTTTTTGTAAAGCACAATCTCAAAGCAGTTGGTTATAATAGTGTGACTTTGAAGAATCTGATAAAGGCTGACGACGACGATAACGCGATAGCACAACAAGGCGAAATAGATGAGGCTAACTTTGATTCAGATGATCTAGATTTCGATGATGAATTATCTGCTTCATCAGATTGAAATAAAAATTCTGGCCAACACCAATAAACATTTGTTTTAGTTCGATAAAGTGTTAAATATTACGATTATTCTCTAGCTCATGTACATACAAAATATTCTAAGAGTACTATTTATGGGTATAGGTATATAAGCTTGACCCTCGGCATTACTCCCCGGCCTCGGCCTCGGCCGAGGCAAGGATTTTAAGTCGCCTCGGCCTCGGCCGAGGCCGAGGGTCCAAAAAGTACCCTCGGTCCAATCACTGACTACCAGTCAGCACACATGGGCGTAGGGGGTCCGGACCAGACAAGCACGCGGGGTTTGGAGGGTCTAGACCCCGAAATGGACTATTTTGTGGGAGAAATGAGGCATAATGAAGGCCAAAAAATACATGAAAATTAATAATTTTCTTCAAAACTGCTTCAAATTGACCAGAAACTGTGTAGCAGCGTTAGTTTTAACGCAATTTTAGCGCTTATATCAGTTTCTGAGTCATTTCGGGCCAGAAATCGGCCATGCTGTGCACCTATGGTCTGGACCCCCAAAACCGGCAGACACCCAAACTTAAATTTCCGATGCTATTTTGGCAATCCTGCCCGATCAGGCTACCATAATTTTGCTGTGCCTATGTAAAGTGACCAGACCACCCATGAGTATAGGTAGTGAAAATTCTGTGAGTCAAGAAATTTTTAAATGTCGAAATACGGCCAATAAGTTGACTTTAAGAGAAATAAAACACAACTTTGCGACGTTTCTCATTTATTTATTTGTATTACGAAATTCTAAAAAATGAAAGATTGCATGAACGGAATTCTTGTAGTCTGTTACGTTTGCGGAAAGTTAGACGGATGCATTCATATTAGATGAAGGTTAGTTCAGCTTTGGACTAAAATGTCCTTAGAAAGTGGTATAAATGCTAAAATAGAAATAGCAAATATAAATAGGAAGAGATGGAAAATAGAATGACAAATAAGAAATAAAATAGCCTAGAAGCTACAATAATGCAAACCTAATCCTCAATTTTGAGCGTTTTGCAGATCCATTTTGACATAAAAAGACAAAAAACGGGGAAAATGACCATTTGTCCCTCCAAGATTGCGGCACTGTCCATGCTTAATGCAAGCTCCCGTTTATTGCCTAGCAGTTAATGCTTGGGGCGAAATAATTGGTGACAAAACATCCGCGGGGCGAAATGTGTGGGGCGAAAAATCGGAGGCAAAACTTCTGGATGCCGGCAAGGTAGAGGTGGTCAGGGGAGGGGTGAAATCCAAAAATGGTTGTATAGTATATTGTGGTCTTTTTATACAGGATCTCTTCGCACTAGTACAAATACGATCCCCTTTAGTCAACGTACATTCTGCATATGAAAAATTTAGGGTACTATAACGTAGTACAGTAGCACGTTATAAGCGGTAAACTGGGTTTTTAGACAGGAAGTTTAGCCAATTCGTGTTTCTAGTGATGAAAAATACGAAAGTTTATCAATACGGCGTGAAACAACGAAAAATTTTGATATTTTTATTGTTTTCAGTTAGAATTTTCGACCTAATTATCTTGCAGCTTCTTTCGTTTTTTCTCAAATAGCTTGGCATTACCTGGTTTTCCAAAACCTTAGGTAGGGTCAGGGCCGTATTTAAGGGGAGGGGCGGGGGAGGGCCGCCACACGTGGGCGTAGGGGTTTGGGGGTATGCATTCCCCTAAGAAGACCGAAAAGCCGAATACTCCGCCCCCAGAAATCAAAATACCCCCCAGAATTCAAATTTTGAAAATTTTTCTCGTTTTTTCGCAATTTTTGGATGCCGATGGATAGTACTCGATGAGAAACGTTGAAAAAATGTGTTTTTTTCCATTACCGCTATAGGTAGGCGGCACCAAAGTTCTGGGGTGGGGGTGCAAGATTTTTTCAAAGATAAATAATGGCCTTAAAATGGTGGTATGGCGAAAAAACCCCATTTTTCAACGTTTCTCATCGAGCACTTTCCATTGGCATCAAAAGATTACGGGACAAAAAATTTTCAAAAATTGAATTCTGGGGGATATTTTGGTTTCTGGGGGTATTTTGGTTTGCCGGGGGAGCATACCCCCAAACCCCCCACGCCCAGCTATGCATACCACCATTTTTGAGACAATTTTTTGACCTTTGAAACATCTTGCTTCCCTAGAATTTGGGTGCTGCCCACCAGTGATCGGATCGAGGGTACTTTCTGGACCCTCGGCCTCGGCGACTTAAAATCCTTGCCTCGGCCGAGGGTAGTGCCGACTGCCGAGGGTCAAGCTAATATACCTATACCCATAAATAGTACTCTTAGAATATTTTGCATGCACATGAGCTAGAGAATAATCGTAATATTAAACACTTTATCGAATGTCGAACAATTCATTTTTATTTTCAATAATAGTAGATTAAATGTGTGAAGGATTTATTAAATAAAGTCAGCAGCATGAAAGCATACTTAATTTAACAAGTTGCCGTTGATGAAGACTTGGAAAAGTTGATAAAAAATATGGCTGAACAAGCACTTAAAAACTTTTATTACTATAAATAAGAAAACAGTGTCGAAGAAATAAACGAGCAAACGAAATAAGCTAGGTAAAGACAGAACTGTAGCCATGGTTGTGCTCGCTTTTGCAGTAATGCATGTTTAAACACGCTTTTTCGGTCATCCAATTCTGGTATGGCCATTGGCAGGTAATATGACGGAAACTGCACTGTACTTTCCGATCATAGTTTCCCAAGGTCCAGAGTTGAGGGAAGGGTGAAATCCCAAAATGGGGGACCAGTAAATTAAGTAGTGTCTTTGTATGAGCGAACAAATTTTTGTAGATATTTTATATAAATATATTTTTAAACATACACATTTTTACATGTTGCCAGTGTGTGACCTGCAACCGGCATGCAGTCATAAACAGTGTTTTTTTGTGCAAGATACCTTTTTACTTGTACAAAGATGGTATCCAAAAGTCTTTGAATATTTTGTACATGCAAATTTTTGTGTACTATTATAGTATGGTACAGTAGCGATTTAGTGTGGGAAAACAGGGTTTTTTGACCTTTGGTAGTGTATCGTAGCTAATTCCTGGGTTTCTAAATATTTGACATTTTTCAATTCTAAATGCAAATTCTACTATTATAAAGATATATAGGACAGACAATTACTGATGCGCCGAAAATTGTCAGAAATTTTACACCTTTTTACAGTTTTTGCTTCTCCAAAAATCTTTGTGCATGTACAAAGACGGTCCTGAAAAGATTCTGTACATTATGAAAAATCTTTGCCGAATACAAAAAACCGTGGCCCTAAATGTGATAATTCGGTTTGAATTTAGTTGATAATATTAGTTCGGCGCGAAGTAATAATTTTGTTGATAATATTCATCAGCTTTTGATGAAATTTACACATAAAACTCGACTGAAAAAGCTAAAACAACGTGTACTACAAAATCAGAAATATTACAGATATTGTAATATGCCAATTAAATCTTGTAATAAGCACTACTGTGCATATAAATCCAATGCAACATCAGGATAAATTAGTCAATTTTATCTTTGGACGGCAAAAAAGTGCAGTCATTAAATATTACTTATTTTGCATAAAATTTTTAAAAAGAGTATAAATAGATACAAAAGATATTTAAATCTGCATAAAGATGCCTAGATTACACAAAAATTGATTTTGGAGTGTTTATTTGCCCTGCTTCAATCTAAATAAAGTATATTTGCGATATTTTGCGCGAAGCGCCGAAATTTTTTGAAATTTCCTAAAATATACTGAAAAACGATATAATTAATATCACTTTGTTCAAGAAAGTTTTTTAACATTGTATAAAAATGGCTCCAAAAAATGCACGAACCGAAATTGATTTTTGGCAAAACCTGCATTTATCGGCCATTTTTAGGTGCGTTTTTGCGATTTTCGGCCGAAAATTCGTGATCATTTACCCCTCTCCCATAAAAATGGCCGAAAACCATACGTGTAACAGGGGGTTTGGGGAATTCCCCATCCACCCAGGGTTGGACGTCCTCCCCACACCCTTCCCTCCAACGTCAGAAAATTTTGACCCACCCTCCACATTTTTGGCGAAAATTTGCGCTTTGTTGGCTATTTTTAGGTGCTTTTGCCATTTTTGACATAAAATTAGAGTCGCTAATCCCCCTCCTTCTAAAAATGGCCAGGGACCCCTACCCGAAATTTCAAGCCGTTACATGTTTGCCAAGGAGCCCCTCCCGAAAATTTTGAGCTGTTGCATGCATGTTTTTCTAGTGATAGTTAGTCAATTCACTCTTGCTTACATTCAAAAATACTGTATCAATTCGTGAAATTCTAATAGTTAGCTGTACTTTTGCCATAGTAAAAATTAACTTCAAAAATTATTCAAAAGGTTTTCACCAAAAATCGTCTGACAGTGACTTGAGTCCTGTACTCATGAGAGGAGGGTAATAACCCTCCCTTACCCCCCCCCTTGGGAATGTGTGTTTCCGATCCATGTAGCAAGCATGAGAATTAAAACTTAGTCATCAAAGGAATAATAAATTGGCACTTTGCTGTATGTAACTTGGTGTAACTGGGTACGCGACTAAAACCATAAGAAAAGCCTAAAGGTAAAAAATAGCCTGTGTACTGCAGATGCATTCTAAATACTTAATATTCAACGGATATATATAACTTATTCAAATTTGATTTTAACCCTCGGCGCCTCGGCACTTTTCAGCTTCGCCCTCGGCGCCGAGGCTCCAAAAAACGCCGAGGATTGTCGAGGCCTCAATCACTACTGCCCACCTATAGTATGCACCCTCGGAAAATCGAATACCCCCAGAATCCAATTCTTGAATTTTTTTGTCTTTTTTCGCAATTTTTTGATGCCGATGGATAGTGCTCGATGAGAAGCAATGAAAAAAGGTGTTTTTTCGCCATACCGCCATGGGTGGGCGGCAACAAAATTCATGGGGGGGGGGTGCAAGATTTTTTTCAAAGATCAAAAAATGGCCTTAAAAATGGTGGTATGGCGAAAAAACACCATTTTCAACGTTTCTCATCGAGCACTATCCATTGACATCAAAAATTGCGAAAAAAACAAAAAAAATTCAAAAAATTGAATTCTGGGGATATTTTGGTTTCTGGGGGTATTTTGGTTTCACGGGGGGTGCATACCCCCCAAACCCAGCTATGCATACCACCATTTTTAAGACCATTTTTTGACCTTTGAAAAATCTTGCACCCCCAGAATTTGGGTGCTGCCCACCTATAGTATGCACCCCAGAAAATCGAATACACCCCAGAATCCAATTTTTGAAATTTTTTTCGCAATTTTTCGATGTCGATGATAGTGCTCGATGAGAAACAATGAAAAATGGTTTTTTCATCATACCATTTTTAATATCATTTTTTGACCTTTCAAAAATCTTTCACACAACCCCCTCACAGAATTTTGGTGCTGCCCAGTGCCCACTTATGGTGGCCGCCCCCTATGGCCAAGAAAAAACTTTTGAAAGGCGAGATAATGCACGCAAAGATGGAAAATGGAATGTCTTTGTCGTAAAATCTTCGAATATTCAGCGCTTCGCGTCGGATGTGAAGTATTTTCCATCATTTTGGCCCAAGCGCGACCAAAAAATGACCTTTTATACAGATGTTTTAGTGAAAATTTTTTTTTACAGAAAATTCGAATTTTATAATTCTAATGGATAGAGCATGTCCAGAAACGTAAAAAATGCGGTTTTCGCGAGCTTTCCCTGTGAATTTTCTGATATTGACCAATTTATGTTCGCCCCGTTGGCCGAATCCGGATACAGGCCTGGAAAGAGTAATACCCCTATGCCCATGTACAGGTTACGATTTCTAGGATTTACCCCCCCTGCCGATCCTGACCTTTGTGCATCAAAGGATTGAGCTCGAAAATTTTGGATGGGCGTGCAGCTGAATATCCAATGATTTTTAAATTTTATTTCGAGTCCCAAGATTTCTATCACAAACGCACGGTGCAGCTGACACACGATTACCAAATTGTGAAGGAGTGTGTGTGGTGTAAAACCGACCAAAATCCCCCAAAAACAGGTCGAAAA
The DNA here is from genome assembly GCA_036768485.1 of Mermis nigrescens. NCBI lineage: Eukaryota > Metazoa > Nematoda > Enoplea > Mermithida > Mermithidae > Mermis > Mermis nigrescens. Next base: position 12,932,767 of record JAVLUZ010000157.1, on the reverse strand, counting down.
TTTAATTCTGAGGGTTCAGATTTTTGGGGGTCTACCGGATTCTCGAGGAGGGGGCCTAAACCATCCACGCCTATAAGTGGCTGCTACGATGTAAACCGTTTCCGAATTCGTCTTTACTTGAATTACTTTGAACTTTATTTTTTGTGACTTTATGCAAATCTGGTGAGGAAAAGGATCAGTCAAAAAGCAAGGGAATCTAATGCAAAGGAGAAATAGATTTACTTTATGTTCAGCAACAAAAAAATGCGGAAGCATAAAATTTAATAGAAAAATAAACATTTTCAGACCAGTGACGCACATAAAAGCAACGACGTAGGCTTAAAATTTGTCACATCACAACACAAGTATAAAGCAGCAACATTAATAGAATATCGCAATAGCAACAATGCAGCCGATAAGCACTCATGTTACATAACGGATGGAACGATTTCCATACGATAAAAATGGCCTCAATAATTTTACTTCATTGCCTTCCAACATGCTAGATCACTTTTGACTATCTATAGCCAAAGAATTTTATGCTAACAGTTAGATTTCACGAACAAAACAGTAAATCAAAAATTTTAGACTATTTAAATTCCTAAATTCACTCATTTTCAGTGAATATATTAAATTTTATTCCTCAGTTGAACGTGTTAGGTACCTATATACTTATTCGAATTGACCAAAAATTTGATTATAAAATTTTTTTTCAGTATGATAAGACAACCAATAAATTTTTCGCTGTGTTAAGACAACCTAACGCTCGCGTCTGTAAACAGAACTCAATGGCTAATTATACAGAAACCTTTAAATATTTCAAACTACTTAATAATACACAAATTATGAATGCGTTCGAATTATTGAAAAAATCCAATACTTGGCTTGGAAATCTTTCATTAGAACTTAGAATACCTACATCAAAATAAACGGCCTTCATTATAAGCAAAAGTCGAGTGAGAATAATCAACAGAATCAACGATCCGTTATTGCGAGAAAAAGATGACTAAAGACGATGCCTTTACATGACGATACGCTAAAAATTCCCCATATGCACAAGCATCTTACATGCATATACGGAGTTAAAGGGGTTTTACCCTCTGAAGGGTCAAACGAACAAGTACTTTCAGGCAATTTCGAGTTTGCAGAACATTTTCGGCATCATTTTCGGGGGCAAAGGCAGTAATAATGACAGATTTTTTTCCGGCGCTTAGCGAGTTAATAATTTTGTGTCTTGTTTACCCAAAACGCGCCCAAAATCGTGTCGAAAAGGTCAAAAATTAAATTTTTTAGACCGAATTGATGGATTTCTATATATTTTATGTTTATGAGTGCTGTAACGCAGTTGAAATGGACTAAAAAACGCGGTGTTGCCGCATAAAAGCGTTTAATATAGACCACTTTGACCATTCTAATCATTTAACTAGCAAACAAAGCGTAAAGACCTAAATTTGCTGGTCACGATTTCTGGAATTCACCCTTGCTTTCCCAGACCTTGTGCATCTATGAGAAGCATTATGACACAAATATAGCTCGGACGAAGCACCCAAAGTACGAATGCACAGGTATCTACGTACAGAAAAATGAGCGATTTAATTGTATATCACGCATTTCCACAAAATAAATAACGGAGCATATTCCACCGGGCGCAGCAGACAACGAATAATGAAATGAATGTCTGCAAATAAAAGGATAAGGGGCAAAGCAGACATGTTTTGCCAAAGATTACAAGCTAATCTCTGATTGAAAATTGAAAAACATCATTTGAAATGAGATATTAGGGAATAGGGAAAAATCTGATTTTGAAATAGATTATTAAGAAATTGTCCAATAAGACTTTAAACCAGAGTATGGATCTCTCTGTCGAACAATAAAGGACCTTGTAGATAAAAAATCGATCGGTCAGGCACTTTGCGATAAAACTACACGCATGTAAAATAAATGGGAAACAAAAAAATTGGAAATAATCTTGCTAAAGCAAGCTAACATGCATGCCTATAAGAAGGTATTACCACCCCCCCCACTGGAGGGTCAGTCAGACAGGTACTGTCCGGCGATTTCGAGCTGACGAAACGCTTTTTGCATCATTTTTTAGGTCAAACGCAGTACAAACGTCAAAATATCACCGGCGCTTCGCGCCGAATTTTTATGTACCTTTTTTGCCCAAAAAAGCGGCAAAAATCGATCAATTTCTGCATTTTTTAGTATTAAAAGTGATATAATGTAGTCAAAATGAACTAAAAATGCTTTGAAAATGCGAAATTGCAACGAAAAGACGTTCAACAGGCTATTCCCACCCTTTTAGTCGTTTAAACAACAACAAAAATTCGTGAACGTTAATTAACTGTTTTGGATTTCTGAGATTTAACTCCTCCCTGCCCATAGTTTCCCATGGTCGAAAGTTCAGGAGGGGGGGGGTGAAATTCCAAAATTTGGGACCATTAAATTTAGAGTTCTAACCTTTTTTTGCAGGTCAAATATGAAAAATAACTAAAAAATCCTATATAACTTTTTTGAATGTGAAAAATTGCATTTTTAGAACTTTTTGTCCAATTCGGACTAGTTTTGTCACCTTAGTAACTATAAAATATAATAATTCAGCGATATTTTTGACTTTTCATATTATTTAAATTTTATTCTAGGGATTTTATTGGTAAACAAAACGGATGTGTACTAGCAAAATTTTTTTAGCATCTTTGCTACCTTCGTAACCAAAAATCATGCGGAAAATGTCTGATAGCTCAAAATCGTCTGACAGTGATTCGAATCTTGGACCCTGAGTTAGGGGTAATACCCCCTCACCCCCACCTCCTATGGGAATGCGTGTCCCTGCCGACCCTGACCTTGTGCATTTATGGAGCTAATAACAAGGAAACAGTAGGCTAAGATGGAGGGGCAAACAGGGAAGACAAAGTTTCGTTCTCCTCCTCTGAAAATCCATCTTGAAAATAAATCATATCTAACGGCTTCCAATGATAAAAGGATGCAACGCTGGATGGGATATAAATCTGTCGACGCTTGAAATATTTGCTGTCAACATATTGCCATATTAAATGTATGCCCATCTTGTCGGCTTTACGCGGCTTTAAAATGTATTTCGTACGGAGCGTAAAAGGAAATGTCGTTTTACTCATCTTAACTCGAGTTTTGTTGTTTATACCATTCTTAGCGTCGAAATGAACATAACGATTTCTGATTATCAAGCCGTACCAACCGGGATTAATCACTTCTTGATCTCTTAATAGTCTATCGATCGTCCAAGAGCGACGCTTGAGTATCAAAAACTCGTCCAAATCAATCGACATGACATAATTAGCATTATACTTCATTCTTAAAAAATTAAGTGGGCGGTAATAGAAATATTAGGTAAAACTAAGATTGTGAATAGAAGCAGGATCGAATTTAGGGGGGGGGCGGCCGCCCCCCATTGGCCCAGAATAGTGCACAAAATTAAGGATTTCTGAGCGATTTTTAGCAATTTTCGTGTTAAAATGGCTAATTTTTTCGCCCAAGTCAGGGTTCCGCCCCCCCTTAGAAAAATCCTGGATCCGCCACTGAATAGAAGCGAAAGGAGAATAAGCCGTTCCGCAATCAGTAGGAAAAAGATCACGAATAAAGTATGATAAAAGCAAAGGGAGAATAAGTCGTTTCGCAATCAGTAGGAAAACGATGACGCATAAAGTATGATCATAGGTGCACAAGGTCAGGGTCGGCAGGGAGAGGGGGGGTAAAATCTCAGAAATCCAAAACAGCAAATTCAACATGCACGAATTTTTTTGTTTAAACAAGCAAAATGGTCAAAACAGCCTATAAAACATCTTTCCGTGACATTTATAATGCATTTTTAGTGATTGCGTTATATCACTTTTAACACTGAAAAAAGGAAATTGATCCATTTCTGGCGCTTTTTGGGTGAAAAAGTAATTTTTTTGACATTTTTACTGCTTTTGACCTCAGAAATGTTGCAACAACGTCCCATCAACTCAGAATCGCTGGACAGTACCAGTCTGGATGACCCTTCACCGGGGGTAATACCCCCTCTCACCGCCCTATGTGCATGTCTGTATAAGTAAATAAAAAGGTTTCCAATGAACCTTAAAATCAGACATGTATCAGCTCAAAATTTTGAGATGGGGGTAGCTGGCCAATTTTAGAGAAAAATGACCTGAAATTTCTAAGCAAAAATTGCAAATAAAACATTTAAAAATGACCTAAAAACGCAAGCTATTGCCAAAAATGGAAAAGGGCGGGCGACCGACTTTTAGTGAAGGAGGTCCAAGACTATACATGATCTTTGGGGGTGCACCCTCTCCCCCGCAAAAATTTTTCCAATCCCCCAGAATTGGCGATTTTTTGAAACTTCCCAGAACTTTTCTAAACATTTGTAGAAAAGATGCTTTTTAAGCGTTTTTAGCTACCCATTTGCTCAAAAGTGCCAAATTTTCGGCGCTTCGCGCCATTATATATACTCATGTTTTACTATATTTTTTTAATTTGTTCCGACTTTTTTGATTTGTTTCGAAATTTTTTCGTCTTTATGCACTAGAAAGATAGAGCAACGTCGGAAATCATGAAAAACAATGTTTTTGACGCGTACCTTCAATTTTGAACACAAAAAAGGCACTTTATAATTTCATCCCCTCCTCCAGAATTCCCATGTTGTGCATGTATGTCCAAGACCCATATTGTTACATGCATGCTTGAATAAAATGATTCAAGGCTTCTTTGCGAACGTTCACGGGCTGCGAACAATTTTTTGGGGGTTCCGATGGGGCTAAATTGCCTAAAACAGTACCAAAAATTCTATTTTGTTTGGGGTCCAGGACCGTAGCCAGGATTTAACTTCGGGGGAGGAGAGCAAAAAATTTTGAAAGTCAGATATCTCGAGAAAACCATTAAGGAGTAGTAAAAAATAGGGGCATTGTCGGACGTTTCTCAACGAGATAAAAATTTCTCTAAAAAATGGTGATAAAAATTTCAAAAAATTCAAACACTTTCCAATTTCTTTCATACTCATACACAAAAAATCAATTGCTTAAATTATCTGCGCCATAGGTGCACAAGGTCAGGGTCGGCAGAGGTAGAAGGTGAAATCTCAGAAATCAAAAGCAGTAAATTTAACGTTCACGATTCTTTTTTAAATGACCAAAATGGTCAAAATAGCCTATAAAACGTCTTTTCGGGGTAATTTCACATTTCTAAATCATTTTGAGTCTATTTTGACCACAATATATCACTTTTAACACTAAAAATACAAAAACTGACCGATTTTGGCGCTTTTTGGGTACAAAAAACATCGGAAATTTTTTTGGCATTTTTACTGTTTTTGACCTCAAAAATGATGCAAAAAAACGTTCCGTCGGCTCAAAACATATATGTAACAGGAAGAATGGGGGACCCCACCCCAAGTCGGACATCCCATCATCCCCTCAAAGCCAGAAAATCTTTTACCCTCCTTCCCGATTTTTAGAAAAAATCGAATTTTATTGGCCGTTTTTGGCCAAAAATTGGAGGTCATTTACCCCCCCCCAATTCGAGCCGTTACACGCAAGGCCCAAAATCGTCGGACAGTGCCTGTCTGGTTGACCCTTCAGCGAAGGGTAATAATCACACCTGGGCGTGGGAGTTTGGGGGTATGCACCCCCAGAAACCAAAATACCCCCCAGAAATCAAAATACCCCCAGAATTCAATTTTTGAAAATTTTTTTTCGTTTTTTTTCGCAATTTTTTGATGCCAATGGATAGTGCTTGATGAGAAACGTCGAAAAATGGTGTTTTTATCGCCATACCACCATTTGTAAGGCCATTTTTCGACCTTCAAAAAATCTTGCACCCCCCCCCAGAATTTTCTTGCTGCCCACGTATGGTAATAATCCTTCCCCCATGTGCATGTATGATCTGCGCGACTGATTTCTCATTGTCAATTTCTCAACTTTTTGTATTTGTTCTCAATCTTTGTGCTCTGGATAGAAAAACGACCGTTAATTAGTGATTCGGCGCAGAACGTCAAAAAAATTTAACATGTTCTCCATGCCTAAGTCAAATTTAAGCGCTTCAAAAGATAAAAACTATACAGAAACAAATCATGCCGCAAGATTTTGCGTTTGATAGCTCAAAAGTACGCAAAAAACCTGTTCTGACGACGGTTTAAATGCATTTCGAGAATTTATTATTCCTTTTTTAGGGGACCCTTATAAGAAACAAAAATTTTTTTCGGTTTAGGGGCAAGTGCCCCTTGCCGCCTTGGCTACGGGCCAGCTGGAAACTACCAATTTTTTGTCTATGATGCAATCACAAATAGGCGTGGCGTTAGACCCCCGAAAATCTGGTAGACCCACCAAAAATCTATAGACCCCCTGAATTGAATTTTCGACATGTTTTTCAGGATTTTGCCATTTTACACCAACCAGACGTCCCAGAATTTGGTCGCTGCACATGTAAGAACGCAACCCATGGTTATAAGCCCAAAGAGCAGTTTAGGAAAATTTTTAAGGCTGGCTAGCCACAGGAATTTCCATACTGTACACGTAAAGTTTCATTTTAAGTCTGGTAGTATATGAAAACAATTTTAAATATGTGGTGAAAAATAACGAAAACCGGAAATAAAACTTGAATTAGGCAAATATCACGTCATGCATGCAAGTCTATGTGAAAATGTGTTAGTGCCAAACCACCGTTGAAAATTTTCATATGCAAAATAAAGCACTATAATGGCATCGGCAAAAAAAGTGACACCGGCACACATATATCCATTAATGTTCATCAGAAATGTCAAAATTTTAATTTTTATCAAAATCATTTACTGCAGAGTGCAAAAATGGCTGAAACATCGTCTCACAATAAAAAAATAAATATTTCTCCAAGAAAATTGCGCACGAGTTTTCACTAATTCTCCCGTTATTTTTGAGAACGTTCATTTAAACGCTGTGAAAATGAGCGTTAGAGATCATTTGCCCGGCCGGTCTTTCATTTGCACAATGTACGAAATCCTCACCTATATACACAGTCATTAATAGCCGTAATTTGTCCATGATAATGAACTGAAGTCCCATCGTTCAGGTCAGCGAACGATACTTTTGGAAAAGGAGGCCAATAAATTACTTCGATATAACGCGCATAATTACTACTTCGCAATAAAGATTCTACATCATTTGACCACCATCGCTTATAAAGCACAAACTTTTCCACTCCTTGGCTTATATAGTAATTCAAAAACAATTTGAAAAGGTCTACATCTGTCCAATTGAAAGTTGGACTAACACAAATGGCCAAATTAACATTGTCATCAGGTTCTTTAGTCCTTTGAACCTCATTCTTATGATTTCCCAGAAAACGGACTTCAATCTTTCTAAATGCGAAAGCAGTAGTGCAATTGATGAATTTATGTAAATTTTTATTCGTTATAATACTAACATAAGCTTGTGAATTATAATACTGAATAAAGTCCTGCTCTGACCGATTTAGCCGACAATCAACGAAAAACGTCGTGTAGGGATTGTACGCGCACAACCTGCAAAATAAAACAATGACACAGAGTATACAATGCACTATTTCTTAACAACAATAAATAATTTATACCACTTAGATGAGGTTGCACTTATGTTTATCGAATTGGTTATGAAATAAGGTAATGATTAGGTCTTTTGAGAAATTTAGAACTGACTACTCCCAGTTCCCCCACTAATTATCAGGCCCACATCCAAATTTTTACAAAACAGCAGCGGACACAAAAACCTTGCAATCGAACTAATCCGATTTGCCGCAAGCAAATTTCGTTTTTATACCTTCTTAATCATGCTCGATTAACAGAGACCACGAACTTCATATTTTTTTGATAAAATTTAGGCGCAGTAAATGTCACAATAATAATAGAGTATTAATCGCAATTTCGAGATTTCAAGACGATATTTTATTTTCCTTGCTTTAATTGACAAGTTGGCCTTTAGCTAAGCTTGCATGTGGAGCAGGATAACAATTTGGTACTTTATCTCTGTATGAAGGCGAAGCGCAAAAATTTTTACTGCAAGTTTAGGACGATTAAGTTAGCTATCGCCCAACCAACGTATTCGTGGTGCGGAAGTAAAAAAAACTGGATTTTCAAATATTTTCGACCAGATCAGGGAATGAAATGAGAGTTCGAGCAAAAAAGATTTTCGGTGATTCCATTAAGCACTACTTGTTTGCAAGTTTAACAAGGCAAGGACCGAAAGACCGTTTTTAGAATAATTTTAGATGAATCTAACCTAACGAGATAATCTTTTCAGTCTCGGAAAGCTATGTTTGTGAGTTCAGAAAGGCTATATATTTACTACAGATGCTCAAAACCGGTGGTTTTAATGCGATGTCATTTTTTGCAGTAGAATTTTTTTGAAAAGCACTTAGCTATCTCCGAATTTTCGATATTCACTCTTCTGAAAGTTCGATCTTGCGCACCTATGCTTCACTCCATTGGGCAGATTTTATCCACAGGTATAATATTAACATACAAACACAATTAAGGAAAATGCATCTCATCGCAAAATACTGGGTCCAGATCACCTTTGCCACCCCTATCGATTCATCCATATTAACTACGAGTACACAGGGGCGGATTTAGGGGGAGGGGCGGCCGCCCACCATTGGCCCAAAATAGTGCGCAAAATTAAGCATTTTTTGCGATTTTCGGGTTAAAACGGCTAATTTTTCCGCCCAAGTCAGGGTTCCGCCCCCTTAGGGGTTCCGCCCCCCTTAGGGGTACCGCCCCCCTTAGGAAAATCCTAGATCCGCCACTGCGAGTACATACATGTTTTATACCTTGTTTTGTTAGGTATTTAATTTGGAATGTGACTGAGCCATATTGATTTACTGTTTGTTGGAACTGATACCCTTTTCTTTTTCTGAGGTCTAGAGTAGACATACACTTAGGAAAATTTCGGGGTCTGCAAAGCTCAGAATGAAATAAGTGAAATTTTTTGATTAAAACAAGGTAAAGTTAATGCTAAAAGTAGACAATCAATTTTTTGCAAAAGTGCAGGCCATGGACCAGAAACTGTAAATAGAGTTTACTTTCACGCTGTTTTCATGCTTACACCAATTTTTATGATAATTTCAGCTTAGTTGAGCTTTTCGGCTGATCCGCCAGACTGAGCTGGTCTCCAATACAAGGCTAACTTCCAATTGATTATGCGTTGCATGTACACCTATTGGTGTCTGGTCATTAGAATCTTTAGAAAGAAAAATCAAACACAATAATGCAGGCTGTTACATGTTCAGTATATACTAAAACCGGTACCGGTACCGGCTGAAATTGAGGTAACATTGCACCACTAATTATTAGTGTATAAAGATAGAGGAATACTCCACTATGATGAAATTAAAATAATCTAAAAAGTATAAAATATTAAAATATTAGAGCCAAATTTTCGGACCTGCAGACGAAATATTCATTACCAGAAGCGTTAGAGCGAAAATATGGAATTAGCTCCAATTTTCCGACATAAAAATACTATTTTAAGCGTGCAGATTGAATTAGAGAAATAAAGTATACATTTGTGGCTGTTAGTAGTTACATAGACAGCTGCTTAAATGCAAAGTTCTCCTTCTACTAAGTAGTGAGAGAATTGCAATGCAGGAGCGGATAAACAAAAGCTGACTTTAATATTAAACAATAAAATTCAATATCAAATACTGAATTTTACTATTATAGACAAACTAATATGTTTACTTTAGATTGTAGTCAAAAAAATTTTGGATGGCAAACCTGAGGATAACGCATTCTTGCATCTCATCAGCGAGATGGACTAAAGCTCTTCTAACACTCAAAATCCAAGTATTTGAACCTCCATCATATAAGTAAAGTAAGCAAAAAACTGGTTGAGAATAGTGGACATGTCTTATCCCGATAGTACGAATAAATGCAGGCCTTAATGAATCATAATATGCCGAAAACAATAACAAATCTCTATCCTCTACTACTAGCCATGGATCGAAAGAAGAAGTTATATTATGCGGCAAATATTTTCCACTGCAACGCGTGCAGATTGAGCTGTTAGTAATAAGGCTCCTGTATAGAAATGTAGCCCATGCATCAGCAATGTCTTTATTGAAATAAATTAGGAATACGGTTGAAATAAACAGCACCGAAAACCGTAAAAAGGAACGAATAGAGCAGGGATATTGGCCCGAAAAGACCACACGTTTCAACGTAAAAGCCATAACATAGTCACCCGTAACAAGCCGGAAGAACCGTACCTGCATAAACTATTTATAAATTAGTGTTCTACCCGAAATATTCTAAAATAAGAAGAGAATTATGATATGCAAAAAACGAAATAAAGTTGTTTTTTTCAAATGCAGGGCAGTCATATATAATCAGACAGGTCATCACAGCATCAGAATTGATTAGCACACTAAGTTCACTATTTTTGACCTTTGTTTTCTACCCCGATAAATAACACAGGAAATGAATCAATACGGTTGATTCAGATGGTACTAATTTTCAAAATATTGTAATTTTAAATTTGCAGAGTATCATCATGTATATCAACAGAACGTACGCATCAACAGAACGACGAAAAAAAGTGTAAAATACACATTGATTTCCAGAAAATTATCTTTATATTTCAGCCTAAAAGCTAATAAATATGTCGACCTATGCAGGAGCAAGTTAGACCTGAGCTGCATAAAACTTTATCAAAGGATCATCTGAATATGTAAACTAGAATAGAAAAGAAAAAGGCAGGTTCGAGATATAAACGGACACTAGCGTAGTTTAGGGGATAGGGAAAATTTTGTCCAAATTATACCGAAATTCAGTCGAATATGGTCAATTTTAAAATGCTGATTACGAATTTGACATCTATTTCAATCAAAGACTAGTAATTTTCGAAAAATTAAAATTTTTATTCATCTTCCGAATTTTCAATTTTCCCCCTTTTTTCCAAGTTCTGTTGAATATGTGCGACGATCATAAGCATGGCATCCATTTGCGGAACATTACTAGGCAAAAAATAAGCCAAAGTTAATGTGGGGGTGGGTTGCAGCTCGCTCCGCTCGCTGCAATCCTATTCACTAGCTCAGGCTTATTTTGTGCCTGATACCAACATGAATGCACATTACTAGGCCTAAACCTATATATGATTGTGAGCCAGTCTTTTAATGATTCATATCCTGGCTTATTCACGTTGGTACAATGGTACCAGACAAAAAGTAAGCCTGAGCTAATGTATATGTGGCTGGCATATTTTATGCATGGTATGAATATGGATCCGCAAGTACCATCCGAGGTTTAACTAGTCGACGTCCGATCAAAAGAAGCTTTATACAAAAATAGGAAAAACGTGAAAATCAAAAATAAAAAAGAATAAATTCAAATTTTTCGAGAACTACCGGTCTGTGATCAAAATGAATGACATATTCATGATCACGTTACAAGAATTGACCACAGAACATCAAATTTCGGAATAATTTGGAAAATTTCTTCTTTACTTCAATTTTCATAGATTCAGTCGTTAGCTAAATAAGAAACTGTTGATATAATATATTTAGATTTCTCTAAAGCTTTTGATAAAGTAAATACTGAAAAACTTTTTATTAAGTTAAACGGATTTTGAATAAACGGTAATTTGTTTAATGGTTAAAGGCCTATTTGTTTAATCCTTCTCAATGTGTTCGCGTTGATCAGTCTTTTTCAGATTACGTGCCTGTTACTAGCGGTGTCATCCAAGGAAGTGTCCTTGGACCTACCCTCTCATCAATTTTTTAAATGATATATGTGATAATATTTATTGTACACCTTATATGTTCGCTGATGATATCGAAATTTTCAATATTAGTCGTAACTACGAGTATAGATTATTAGTCTGATTTAGATAGGATTTTTGACTGGGCAAATACATGAGATGGATCTACCCATTTCACGAACCAAAAGTCAAGTTCTCTATCTGGGTAATAATAATCAAAAAGTTGTTTATGGACTAATTGGGAAATTATTTCTAGTGATAACCTGTTTGCCCGTGATTTAGGAGTTTTGATTTCCCGAAATTTAAAATTCAAGGAACATTATAATTCTTTGATTAAAAAAGCTTTCTTTAGATGCATTTTGATACGCTAATCATTTTTGTCACGTGATAAATGTAACCTTGTTAAAGCTTATATGTATTTGTTATGTTAGACCTTTATTAGAGTACTGTTGCAGTGTATGGAACCCCTCTTATTTTAGTGATATAGATCGACTGAAAGCTGTTCAACGTGAATTCAATAAATATATTTTTGGTTAAATAATATTCTTCCTTACGAGGATCGTCTAATACAACTTAAATGGTGCCGACTTGAATTAAGACGCTTGCAGATTTGTCTGTGTATGATGTATCAAATTATTGTTCATAAATCATGATTAGAAGCTGATGATTTTTTTGTATTTAATCATAATATTACCCACAGCATTGATAGATTTAAATTAGTTATACCTGTTGTACATTCTATTAGAAATGTTTGATTTCTTTTACAAATACATCGCAGTTTGGAACGATCTTCCTAACTTAATTGTATCTTCCCCTAACCTAAACATATTTGAATCCAGGTTAGTAAACTTCAATTTATCTAGACATCTTGTAGGGCGCGCGTAAAAATTGTCATTACATTGACTCACATGTCCCGTTACTAATTTGTATCTAATATGTAACTCGTCATTCTGTATTAAATCACTTTGGTTTATTAGTAATAAAATTTTTTCTTCTTCTTACTTACCTCCTGTGCCAAAAAGGGACCCAAAAAGTTTGCATTTTGAGTTTTTGGGCTTTTTTCCCCGGGTTCTTCAAGATTTCACCACGAACTTGTTTGTTAGTCAAAAGTATGCACATTTTCCTGAGTCATTAATCCAATAGATGCAAACCAAAAAATTTGTCTAATGATTTGAGAGAGAAGAGAGAAGAGTTTATTGCGACGGAGACGGAAATAAAACAATACAAATATGGTCAAATTGATAAAAAGAAATAATCAAAGTAAATACAATAAAATGACGTCCATGGAATGCAATTTGAACTATAAATTACTGTGATAAAACATTGTGTAATATCAATAATCTTTTTATAACTGAGAATCCTCGACTTCATCAGAAAAAGAGCTTTTTGCAAAACAGAAACTTTGCACTGCAATAAGTATTCTCTAGTCCACCCGAAATTCCTTCATAGCTTAAATACAAAAGAAAATGAATAGAGAATTAAATAACAGCAACCATAAGGATTAGCCCATTCTTTCACAAGCCTTATTATTACTGCATAAGTTTTTCACTGCATAAATAGTTTCTTCAATTATACTCTTGTAACGGCTGATTGCTTTGAACTCTTTTTATTGGTGCCACTTTGATAATCATGTAGCTCGTTTAACAATACTGCTGCAACAACATAACCCATTTAATTTGATTAAAAAAGCTTTCTTTAGATGCATTTTAATACGCAGATCATTTTTGTTACGTGTTAAATGTAACCTTCTTAAAGCTTATATTTGCTATGTTAGACCTTTATTAGAGTACTGTTGCAGAACTAAATACAAAAGAATATGTCGTATATACTCGTATGTTGTCATGTGTGTCATTTAAAATATTGCATTTTTCATCGAGTTTCATCCCTTTTTTGTATTTGTGTTTTTCCCAGACGTTGCAATAAATGCTTTTTATTTTGTTTTGTTTGTTTTGCAGTGTATGGAACCCCTTTTATCTTAGTGATATAGATCGACTGGAAGCTGTTCATCGTAGATTCACTAAATATATTTTTGGTTATAATAATATTCTTTCTTACGAGGATCGTCTAATAAAACTTTGCAGACTTGAATTTAGACGCTTGCAGATTTGTCTGTGTATGATGTATCAAATTATTTGTCATAAATAATAATAATAATAATAATAATATAATATTTATTAGCCGATTACTGCCGTAGAAAATGCAATATAAATTACATGAAAAAGGATATAATAAAAATAATGTCGAAAGAACAAAAGAAAGTATATCAGCATAGCATAGTAATGGCTAAGACGTACAGGCGGATCGCGCTCACGTACGCCCCTTTAGAAACTCATCTAAACAAAGTTTAGAAATCAAACCCTTAAACTGTTTAAAAGATTTACAATCAACAATACTTTGGGGCAGAGTATTTCAGATTCTAGCCATCCTGTTTCCACAGTCGTTTTTCCTACAGTCCAAATGAAATTTGTGGATATAAAGCTTTATATCACTTACCGATCTGGTACCCCTTTTGGGTGCGAGTTCGAAAAAGTCTTCAAAGGAAAGTAACTGTCTCTTGATTATTCTGAAAGCAAAAGAGAGATCAAAATAAATACGCCGAGTTTCGAGTCTTTCGAGATTTAACGAACCCAACCGCTCATTGTAAGACAAGTCACCTTGTCGCCATAGTATTCTTTTTGTAAATTTACGCTGAACTTTTTAAATTTAGTTAATATCTTTAATCAAATAAGGGTTCCAAACCACTGAGTTATACTCCAAAATGGGTCATACATAGACTTTAGAAGCTTTTAGCATTAATTCAATATTTTTTGAGAGAAAGCTTTTCTGGATCAGTAATGCAACTCAGAAGCTTTAGACGCAGTGTTTACACAATGAATGCTAGAAGTTAGGTCATCACTAATGTACACTATCAAATCCTTAATAGATCCTTCAGAAACAATTAAATCTTGAAAACTCAGTTTGTAGTTGTTTCTAGGATTCGCATAAAACAAATACAACGTTGCACATTTACCATAACTTATTTGCAACTGACATTTTTTTGGTCCATGCGTGTAATGAATCCAGATCCGATTGTAAGAGATCAGCATTACATGAAACATTAAAAATTTTTGCATCATCAGCAAACAACATAATATCACTGTTTAATACAATCAACTAAATCATTTAGCAAACACTAAAAACAATGTAGGCCCTAACACACTGCCTTGAGGGACACCGCTAATTACTGGTTGTGGGTTTGAGTAACTACTATTTATCTTTACCTTTTGTGATTTTCTCGCTAAAAATGATGTAATCCAGCTTAACAGTGTACCCGAAACTCCAAAGGATTTAAGTTTTAACAAAAGTTTTGAATGAAAAAGAGAATCAAAGGCTTTACAGAAATCAATATAAATAATGTCCATGGGAACGTGAATGTCTGAACTTTTAGTCCACTTGTTTTTACAATTTAGCAGCTGAGATGAACAAGACTTGTTCTTTAAAAACCCAAATTGTTGTTGACTTATCAGACCAGTTCTGTCAAAATAGTCCATGATGGTATTATTAATTATTGACTCCATAACTTTACATAAAACGCAACAAAGAGATATAGGCCTATAATTTTCGACTGAATGGGGGTCTCCTTTTTCAAAAATGGGTGTAACTAGTGCTTCTAACCATAAACGTGGGAGCCTGCCAGTCCGATATGAAACTTCGAAAATGCTTGACAGTGGTTCAATTAAGACAATTTTAATCTGTTTCAAAAAGTAAGCTGAGAGCCCATTGTGACCAACTGAGTGAGTGGGCTTCAGCTTATTTAAAGCCGAGGCTACAATACTGAGCTCAAACTTAGCAAAGGAGGGCGATCATTTACCTTTACAGGTTCCATATTTAGTGGTTGAATGTTGTTATCTAAAGT
This sequence comes from Mermis nigrescens, assembly GCA_036768485.1. Taxonomy (NCBI): domain Eukaryota; kingdom Metazoa; phylum Nematoda; class Enoplea; order Mermithida; family Mermithidae; genus Mermis; species Mermis nigrescens. The sequence continues at coordinate 12,917,173 of JAVLUZ010000157.1, read as the reverse complement.
GAAAACAGAACCAAAAAAATTATTAAAAACGTTGGCATTTTCAGTTTCATCAGGAATAAGTTGCGCATTGAACTCAAGATCATGTATGGAACGTTTCAGTTCTAACCTGGTGTTAACAAAATTATAAAAGTTTTTCAATGATGAACCCTTTTTAATGAGTTTATTCTCTTCACTGACATAAAAATCCGAAATTGCATTATCAATATTTTTACAAGCAATTTTATAGTCATCCGACAAACTTGTATCCTTCTTTAATTTTTGCAAAAGTCTGCGTTTCTTTCCTTGTAAATTCAGAATGTATTTTAGAAGCTGATGATTTTTTGTATTTAATCATAATATTACCCGCAGCATTAATAGATTTAAATTAGTAATACCTGTTGTACATTCTAATTTAGAAAAGTTTGATTTCTTTTACAAATACATCACAGTTTGGTACGATTTTTCTGACTTCATTGTATCTTCCCCTAACCTAAACATATTTAAATCTAGGTTTGTAAACTTTGATTTATCTAGACATCTTGTGGAGCGCGCGTAAAAATTGTAATTACATTGACTCGCATGTAGCGATCGACCGGGGCGACTTTATTGGCCGGGGCCGGGGCAGTACAGGGGGTGAAAAAGAATCCCCGGCCCCGGCCGGGGCTGGCCAGGGTCAGACAAGGAAAATATTATTGCATGACACATACTTGGGGTGGGCATAGGAAAAGAAATGATGAGCGACTGCTCCATTCAGTAGTAAATGTCAAGCGCAAAGTTAGGTGCGCCTTTTCATATCGTTTTATTACTATTTATGTCACAAGAAACAAATGTAGTCCAGTGTTTCATTGTCTGAATCATCAATAAAGTCTATGTCGCTGCTATTAGCACACTCTAAGTATATCATTTGAATCTTCGCTACTACTACTGCTGCTGTAGCAATTGGATGCAATAGGTATTGGATGTAATAAATGAGACATCACACATTCCCATAAGGGGGAGGGGTATCACCCCCTCAGGGTCCAAGACACAAGTCACTGTCAGACGATTTTTGGTGAAAACCTTTTGAATTTTTTGAACTCAATTTTTTAGTGTGGCAAAAGTGTACCTAACTAATAGAAATTCACGATGTGATACATTATTTTAGAATGTGAGCTAGAGTAAATAGATAAACTATCACTATAAAACATGCATGTAATCGCTTAAAATATTATGAGGGTCCGTCAGTATACATGTAACAGCTGGAAATATAGGGTAGGGGAGGGGTCCCTCGCCATTTTTAGGAGGGAGTTAGCGACTAGATCAAAAATGGTAAAAACACATAAAAATAGCCAAAAAAGCGCTGGTTTTTGCCAAAAAATGGGGAAGGGTGGTCAAATATTTTCTGACTTTCAAGGAAGTTTGGGGCTTCAAAGCGTGGATGGGGGATGGCCCAAACCCCTGTCACATGTATATTTCTCGGCCATTTTCAGGGAAGGGGTAAGCGGCTCCATTTTTGCAGCCGCTTATTCCCCTAAAAATCTTTAAAATGGTAGAATTTGCAATAAGGAATTCTACCCCTTTTTACAATTTTTGTTCTTCAAAAATCTTTGTACATGTACAAAGATGGTCCGGAAACGTCTTTGTGCATCAGCAACAATCTTCGCCGAATACAAAAAGACCGTGCTTCTAAATGTGATAATTTGGCCTGAATTTAATTGATAATATTAGTTTGGTGCGAAGTGCCGAAATTTTTATGAGCTTTTGATGGAATTCACACATAAAACTCGACTGAGAAGGCTAAAACAACTTATACTACAAAATCAGAAATATTACAAAACTTGTAATATGCGAATTAAATCTTGTAATAAGCAACACTGCGCTTAGAATGGAAAAATGGAAAAATGTCAAATATTCAGAAACCCAAAAAATAGCCAAATACACTACTAAAGGTCGAAAAACTATGTTCTACCACACTGAAATCGTTACTGCACCATATTGAAATATACAAAAATTTGCATGTACAAAACAGTGTTTTTTGTAATCGCCAAAGATTTTTCCCGATGTACAAAGACTTTTCAGGACTATCTTTGTACATGTACAAAGATTTTTGGGAAGATAAAAACTGTAAAAAGGTGTAAAATTCCGAAAAATTTTCGGCGCTTCGCTCCGATATGAAAAATTGTCTGTCCTATGTATCTTTAAAATGGCAAAATTTGTATTTAGAATGGAAAAATGTCAAATTTTTAGGCGCTCCGCGCCATTTTGAGACAATTTTGGTAATTTTTGGCGTTAGAAACCCAGAAATCAGCTAAAATATACAATCAAAAGTCAAAAGACCTGTTTTACCACACTAAAATCGCTACTATACCATATTATAGTAACTAAAAATTAGTGTGTACAAAATGTACAAAGACTTTTGGGGACCATCTTTGTACATGCACAAACGGACCATGTACAAAAAACACTGGTACAGGATGTTACAAAGACTTTTGGGTACCATCTTTGTTCATGTATATACAAAGGTACATTGTACAAAAAAACACTGTCACATACTCAGGCCCATATCCAGGGGGCGGGCCCCCCTCTGAAATGGAAAAATTTTTGTTTTTCTCAAGGGTTCCCCAAAAAGAAAAAGGAAAAATTGGCGAAGTGCGTCTGAAACACCGGCAAAACAGGTTTTTGGCATACTTTTGAGCTGGTAAATTCAAAATTTTACAGCGTTTCGCGCTGGATTTATTTTGTATGCGTAGTTTTGTCTTCTAAACCGCTAAAAATCGTTCAAATTTGAGTTAGACATAGAGAGCATATCAATTTTTTCCAGCGCTGTGCGCCGGATTTATTGTTTAGCTATAGTTTTTGCCTTCTAGCTCACTCAAAACAGCTCTAATTTGAGTTATGACATGGGAAACATGAACTTTTTCAGGAGCTTCGCGCCGTATTTCCTGTTTATATCTATGTTTTTTGTCTTCTAACCCGCTCAAAACCGCTCAAATTTGAACTTGACATGCAGAATATTGCGCCGAATTATTCATTATCTGTGTTGTTTTTCTCTGTAAAGCACAATGATAAAGTGCAAAGGCAAGAGATAAATAATTCGTCGATTAAGTGATGAGAAATCAGCTTCAATGATAAATTTGTTGTATATCAATATGAAATAGAGAGAAAAATTTTTGAATCTTTTTTGAAAATTTTCTTCACCATCGTATAGAGCTTGCCGAGATACGCTCAAAACTGCCTTCATTTTCGCCTATCTCCTAATGGTTCTCGAGATATCTGGCCTCGAACATTTTTGCCCCCCCCCTGAAATAAAATCCTGGATACGGGCCTGCACATACTGATAGTATGCGGCAATGTGTATGTTTAAAAATATATTTATATAATATATGTAGCTACAAACATTTGTTAGCTCATACAAAGACCTTTTTGGAGATCTTTGTACAAGCACAAGAAGCTCGTAGAACAAAATAGAGTCGGCTAATAACAGTCCACCACTTAATTTTCTGGTCCTCCAATTTGTGATTTCACCCCTCCCTCAACTCTGGACCTTAGGAAACTATTTGAGACATATTTAGTTTATCGGATCGGACGCAATTCTGCAGCGTAGTTTACATTCGCCTGTAATTAACCTCCGTCCTAATAACTATTACACAAGAAACGCGTTTTAAAGCACGCGGCTCCTATTCAATTAAATGTAAGTGTTTTTTGTAAAAATAGTTTGTTGAAAACGTACAATTTCTAACTAGAAATAGAACGTATTTGTCAACTCTAAATCTTTTAGCCATAGCTATGAATGAATGAGTTAAAAGTAGCATTTAGTTTGAATAACTTAAGTGGAGGAATCGAAAACATGCAGATTTTCCTGAACATTTATTCAGTAAAAGCTCATCTATACACAGTAGCAAAGTTATAACAAGGACTTAGTAAGTATACATATGGTCTGATCAGTACAGTTCTCAAAATTAACACTTGCTCATTGATAAATAAGCTTCCTGTACAGTAAATCTCAGAAATCGGTTTAATTGTCAGAAATGAATATCTTTTTGCTATGTAAATTTTTTTATTGTCAAGCACAAAATACAAAAGAGCATTAAGTGAATAATCAATGACGCATATACTGAGGATGTTACGCCCTGCATGAAGTTTAATCGCTTGTAGAATATCTTATTATTGAAAATCGGAAATTTAAAATAAACTATAAGCACGCATGGTATTCTTCGATCAACCATAACAAAAGAAAGATGTTCTAGGAATAACTATAAAATGAATGAACGAAATAGCGAAAGAATTGAATAATTTACTGCAAATACGTATGACAATTACAAGAAATGCGAAAAAGAAGAAGAATAACGTACCTATACCAGCGAAGTTTAGCAAAAAGAAACAAGCGAGTTACAAATATAATGACAATTTTCTTTTCCGCTTTCCCATATTTTAAACACAGGTCAGCGTCAGTTATACACAGTAACAGCAGGATTAGCCATTCGCACAAAAAAGGTTTTTTTCACTGTTTACTGTATAAAAATGCGCTCGCTCGGTACCTAGGGTGGCCACCACCACACCTGGGCGTGGGGGGTTTGGGGGGTATGCACCCCCCAGAAACCGAAATACCCCCCAGAAATCAAAATACCCCCCCCAGAATTCAATTTTTGAAAATTTTTTTTCGTTTTTTTCGCAATTTTTTGATGCCAATGGATAGTGCTTGATGAGAAACGTCGAAAAATGGTGTTTTTATCGCCATACCACCATTTTTAAGACCATTTTTTGACCTTCAAAAATCTTGCACCCCCACCCAGAATTTTCTTGCTGCCCACGTATGGTGGCCACTGGCCAGCGGGCGGGGTTGAACCTCAAATTCTTGTTTTTTACAGTTGAGGTATTTTTCATGTTTGTACTTTTTAAGGTTTTTAGTTAAGGTTTTTGAGATTTTTAAGAATTTTTTTAGGTTTCGGGATTTTTATTGTAAAATACGTTCTAGAAAGTAAAATTTTCAAAATTTTCCGGTGCTTGGCGCCGGACTGAGGCACTGGTTCGGTTGCACACAGTGTTGCCAACCCAAATTTTCAAAAACCTCAAATCACTGGCCAAAAAAACCTCAAAAATTAGGGTAAAACCTCAAAATTTAGAAATGAATTCTATCCAGTAAACAATAAGGTTTACAGGCTTTGTAGCTATTTTCATTTAAGCTTAGCACAAATTTATGTGGTTAAATGGATCTAATTTTATAGCTTTTACTCAGTCCAGGGTGGCCACTGGTTTCCTAAAATAAAATTCCCGGGTTTTTCCCGGGGTTTCTCGGGTGATTTATGGACAATTTCCTGCTTTTAAATCATGCCTCAAACGCACACGATACACGCAGAAGTGTCATGATAAGAACATGAAAAAGGGTAAGGCACAAGCAACTTTTAATCAAACAAATGCAAATACTACACGAAACGTTTTGGAACAATCATAATTTCTTTTTCAATGATGCTAACGAATTGACAATAGCAGTTCTCGCAGCCTACATTATAGTACAGTAGCGATTTTAGTGTGGTAAAACAGAGTTTTCGATCTTTGGTAGTGTATTTCAGCTAATTTCTGAGTCTCTCAAGCTAAAAATTACTAAGAATTGATTCAAAACGGCGCAATGCGCCGAAAAATTTAAGCATTTTTCCATTCTAAATGCAAATTCTGCCATTTTAAAGATATATAGGAGCAGTGGCGAATCTAGGATTTGCCTAAGGGGGGGGCAGTGTCCCAGCTTTTCCAAAAACAGTCAGAATTAAATCAAAAAATTTGTCCTTAACGCGCAAAATAGCGTTTTTTCGGTGTTTTACATTGTATACTTTTACATAAAATCACTTGACGCAACATTTTTTTGAAAATTTTGAAATGTTAGACAATTTTCTGCGAAAAAATCATTGAATTTCTTTGACTTTAACAAAAATCTGGCGCGAAGCGCCGAAACATTTGTGAAATTAAGGCGGATAGACGTCTAGAAGCATGATTTACTGCTTGATTTCCTGTATTTATATCATTTGATGCGAAACATCGAAATTTTTGATTGAAAATAGAAGAAAATTATGCTAAAATAGCTGTTAAAATTGTTTTGAAACCTACATGAACAGAAAATGGCTTCAAGGCAGTATTTTTTTGGTACAAGGTCCGTTTGTACATATACAAAGATGGTCCCTAAAAGTCTTTGTATATTTTGTACACACAAATTTTTGGGTACTATGATATAGTACGGTAGCGACTTTAGTGTCGTACAAAAAGAGTTGTTCGACCTTTGGTAGAGTATTTTGGCTAATGCCTGATTTTATGAGGGCAAAAATCATTAAGCATCGTCTTAAAACGGCGCGAAGCGCCGAAAAATTCGACATGTTTCCTTTCGAAATGCGATTTCTGCTATTATAAAGATATATAGGACACAAAATTACTTATTGTGGCGCGGAGCGCCTAAATTTTTGCGAATTTCATACCTTTTTTGCAGATTTTGTCTTCCCGAAAATCTTTGTACATCTACAAAGACGGTCCCGAAAAGTCTTTGTACATCATGAAAAATCTTTGCCGAATACAAAAAACGTGCTTCCATGTCGCCAAGAAAGTAAATAAATGTCATTAACAGTGGCGGATCTAGGATTTTCCTAAGAGGGGGGCGGTACCCCTAAGGGGGGCGGAACCCTGACTTGGGCGGAAAAATTAGCCATTTTAACCCGAAAATCGCTAAAAATCGCTCAAAAAATGCTTAATTTTGCGCACTATTTTGGGTCAATGGGGGGGGCGGCCGCCCCCTAAATCTGCCCTTGGTCATTAATAGTATCATCCGCGCATAGCGCCGGAAAATTTGAGAAGTTATGGTCACTGACGGCCAAAAATCATTGCACATTGCTTATCCATTCTTTATCTCGCCAAATATTTTTGGCCAATGGGGGAAGGGTGTCAATATGACCACTAGAGCTGTGCGATTCGTAAATTATGCTACCCAGATGCCTAAAACATGGTGAGAATTAAATAGACACCCTCTTAAATAAAGGCCATTTTCTGCATAAAACCTGCGCAGGACAGAAGAAATAGATGCAAAATACGCTTTAGGCTGTATAAAGACTAAAAATCGAACGTCTAAACCGCGCGCTTGGGAATAAGTAGACTCTAATCATAATTTTGAAATTTTTTGCGATTTTGGCTAAAAAAGCGAGGGGGAGTAAAGGGATAAAACATTCTTATATTTCATTTTGGAGGTCACATGTTCCCTCCCCCTATCCCCTGGGATACGGGCCTGATTACCTCTGTTAGATTAAGATTATAGGACAAATAGTTCTATACCCACCTAGTCAATACAAACAATCAAACAGATTTTACTCCAGTGAAAGGAATTTAGAGATTCTAAGCTGCGTACAATAAATGCTTTGTATGATTAGAAAATCGAAGATAAATTTGTTATTCATAATTAATTATAATTACGTTTGGCACACCGTTCCGTAGTCAGGTCAAGTGTTTTACCAAATGGGACAACGCAAAAAGAAATCCATTTCACTTATAGAAAGATGAAATTCACAAAACAGTTTTATTTATTTATTTTTTTCAAATCAAGTTTTACATTGCGAACATGGGCCTGACTAAAAAAAGAGCGCAACATATGTTTAGTAGATATAGATATGCGACGTAGGTAGGTATGCGCAATCCGAACGCATGCGTGTATGAACATTATTCGGCATTGGTGTAGCTGGTTCACATATGTATTAAGATAGCCACATTATAGGTACATATACAGCAACTAGTATCCGGTGAAAGCTGCCACCTAACTGGTTTGATTTGAGTCAAGACGAAAACAAATAAGGCAGTCATCAGATTTTTCCAGTAGATTCATGTGACTGACCAAAATGTTGGTGCCAGCGTTTAAAATAAGCCTAAGTAATGGGATGCAGCTCGCGTCGCTCGCTTCGCTCGCTCCGCTCGTCGCATCCCATTACTCAGGCTTATTTTAAACGCTGGCACCAACATTTTGATCAGTCATTGATACTAAGTCTAAGCCTAATCAGCTGGTAAACCAGAAAAACATCACGAATACCTTGCAATCTTTATCGAAATTAACCAGCGTTAGTCGATTGGTTATGGTTCTGGACTTTAGAGCAAGCGGTCCACGTTTCGAATCCAACTGCCAGCAACTTTCTCTCGTTTCCTCAGATGCTATCGACCGTACACATACGCCCTTATGATATGACTATGTTAATACACATGTGAACCAGCTACACGAATGCCCATTATTCAATTGGAAATAAAAGCTAATATTGACGTTAAAACAAATGACTAAATCCAACTCCTGCACAAGCCACAAAGTGAGCAGAAAAGGTTAATTCGAACTTCTTCAGTTTGGGGTTAGTATTTAGTAATAAAATTTCTTGTTGTTGTTGTGCTTTTCATACGTTTTATGTACGTGGTAGCACTCCTGCTTAGGTTATTACTCCCATGTTGGTCGATTATTAAGTACTCCAGCTTACTTTGAGATAATAGGCGTTACCATGAAACTCACTAGCAGGTTTTAGGCAGTTCACTTCAATGTCAGTTCCTCCAATTCAATTAATTGCGGCACGAGCAAAGCGACGTTAAAATTAGCTACAGTATTTAACACAATATTTTAACTGTAGGTAATCGATATCTAGCTCGCTTATTTTAGAAAACCTCGAATTTTCACCAAAACCCCCAAAAAAACCTCAAAAATTTCCGAAAACCTCGACGAAAACCCCAAAAAAATAAAAACCTCAAACGTAAAAAAAACCTCAAAATTTGAGGTAAAACCCCACGGTTGGCAACCCTGGTTGCACAGCCGTTGCACTCCATACAGTAAACCGTATAATTATTTTAATTGCTGAAGTTATGTACCTGCTTTTCTGTTGACGTATTTTTCCACTATATATTCAATCGCTCTGTTACGGTTTTTATTGTGTTGTAAATTATTATCTATTCGTCTGCTAATCATTGATTGTTGTTACCTTGAATTGTTTATGTATTCCTACCGCACTGTTACAATTTTGATTGTTTCATTATTCTCTAATTTTCCGCAAAATGTTTGTTCTGATCATTGTTAATGTTATTTTTCAATTTCGGAAAACTGATTTACTTATTACTGTAGCACTAAAATTTTCCTTGCACGGCGGAGTACGAACAAATTTTGAATAGTTTGGCGAGGGAGCAATGAAGAAATCGAATGCTACAGTAATAAGAAAATCTGTTTGCCGAGCGAATTCCATGCACTATGAAAAACAGATTAAACGTGAACTCATACATACATACATTAGGTAGGTAGGTAGGTAGGTACGTATGTATTTATGCACGTCTATGTACATATAGGTACCTACTTAATTACATAGGTAGGTATACCTATAATCCGTTTCATTTAGCTTTACCGTCTTTGAAAAAATTTAAAGTGCCTACAAAAGTGGTTTTCCCGCCAGTTTGGATTGTCTCCGGAAATTTATCATACCACTTTTTCATTTCGCTCGATTGATAGAAAATAAGTTCGACACATTTAGTCTGTGCATCGCTGATCACCATACGTGGGCAGCAAGAAAATTCTGGGGGTGCAAGATTTTTTGAAGGTCAAAAGTGGCCTTAAAAATGGTGGTATGGCAAAAAAAACACCATTTTTCAACGTTTCTCAACGAGCACTATCTATTGGCATCAAAAAATGACGAAAAAAAGTGTAAAAAATTTCAAAAATTGATTTCTGGGGGGGTATTTTGGTTTCTGAGGGGAGGGTATTTTGGTTTCTAGGGGGTGCTATGGCGATAAAAACACCATTTTTCGACATTTCTCATCAAGCACTATCCATTGGCATCAAAAAATTGCGAAAAAAACGAAAAAAATTTTCAAAAATTGAATTTGGGGGGATATTTTGATTTCTGGGGGGGGGTATTTTGGTTTCTGGGGGGTGCATACCCCCCAAACCCCCACGCCCAGGTGTGGTGCATACTCCCCCCGAACCCCCCACGCCCAGGTGTGCTGATGACCCTAACGGTAGATCTAGGATCCATAACTTTCTCCTTATCCAACCTGTCAAGAGCATACGTGGGCAGCAAGAAAATTCTGGGGGTGCAAGATTTTTTTGAAGGTCGAAAAATGGCCTTAAAAATGGTGGTATGGCGATAAAAACACCATTTTTCGACGTTTCTCATCAAGCACTATCCATTGGAATCAAAAAATTGCGAAAAAAACGAAAAAATTTTCAAAAATTGAATTCTGGGGGGGGTATTTTGATTTCTGGGGGAGGGGTATTTTGGTTTCTGGGGGTTGCATACCCCCCAAACTCCCCCCACGCCCAGGTGTGGTCAAGAGTGCTTCATTTCAATTCTTATCCTAAATTTTGTTATTCGGGCGCATTGCATTTCTAACATCTCTGGCAGTGATGCGAACATTAAAACGTTCACAGATGTTATCAACGACAAGTTTTATATTACCCTTTACTTCAGTAGACTGTTTGGCAAAAGAAACAGCATCGGCGGTCAACCGCCGTTGTTCTGGATAATGAGCAAACAGCTCTGAAGAGACTTCATGATTATGCCGAAATGTTAAAAAACCGCAAAATGAGTCGTTCTCACACCTGGGCGTGGGGGTTTGGGGGGTATGGACCCACCCCCAGAAACCAAAATACCCCCCAGAAATCAAAATACCCCCAGAATTCAATTTTTGAAAATTTTTTCCGTTTTTTTCGCAATTTTTTGATGCCAATGGATAGTGCTAGATGAGAAACGTCGAAAAATGGTGTTTTTGTAACTGCGAGAGTTACACGTGTAGGCGAACTTGCTTTAGCAGTTCGCAATAGCCATAACATAGCCAATACTAGTAGCTATCTATGATAGTGCACTGTGGGCTATGCCTTCGGTCTTCCCATTATTTCCCCAAATTTTCAATAATAAAAAACATTTAGATACTTGTCCGGTAGCATAGAGCTAAGTGTATGATAATAGTAATTGTTTCATGCATACCGCTTACGTGAATCGAGAACTTTCGATCTGAGATAAAAGTGATTTAGTATTATGTTAAATTGACCTTTCTTTAATTTACTGTAATGGCCCTTGAGGCCAGTGAACGTAACGTTGTAGTTTAGTCTGGCGTTTTTGCTTTTCGTTTGTCAGTCGTACGTTGACATAGCCCGTACGTTTTCGTTTTTCTTTTTGCTTGTTGTCCGGCTTCAGGCCGTGAATTCTACGTCGAATAAAAATAGAAAAAACCTACCCAGTGGTTTTTGGTTATACCGAGGGTTAGGTCGGGCATCTACTCGTCGAGGATTTCTCCCCAGTTAGTGGACTGATAGGTAAATTTTGTATGATAGTTTATTCTATTTGGAAATCATAATTTATCTCTCAAGCCAAAAATTGATCAAAATTATTATTTAATCTTTAAGGATGATTGATCAGCATAGAGCTCGTTGTTGTTGTTTTCAGTGTTCAGCGTGCTACACAAATTAGGAACCAAAAACATTTCGAATCAGGCACTGATTGAAAATAAGTTAAATAACAACTTGAGCTTGAGATAGGTCAACTGACCTCCGCGGCAATACCGAGACTAGGTAGGTAGCCTTGGCTAGCTGCTGAGATCACCCGACGTAAAAGCGGCCAGCAATATTAGGGCTGAGGGGATCGAAGCCGTAAGGTCTGTAAGGGTCCAAAGATTGAAAGCCATCAGAGCCGCGCGATCGGGGCCAGCACTAAGCGTAGACTTAAGTACCTACGTACCTAGGTAAATCTCGAAGGTAATGTATCCGTCCTATGCCGATAATTAGTAGGTATAGACAGCCGAGCTACATTTACATTGGATGTTCCCTCCTTTAGGCTGCTAGCTACAGCCGAGCTGATCAATCATTGTAAAATTATTTTTCGATCCAAAAATCATCATTTTGGCCATCTAAGAATGTGTAACATTTCGTTCACCTTTGTTGTTGTATCGACCGCGATCGTGGCAGTGCGCAATTTAAGTAAGCGTCCGTGGTAAAGATTTTGTGTATCATGGTAAAGCCATCGTTATTTTTCTATTTCCGTCTGATCTCTATCGATGAAGGCAGCTCTTACGCTCGCATTTTTCTATAAACGTCGACCCTCAGGCGACGATTCATCATTTTTCTCAACTGACGACGAATTTCCGTCATTTAGGTTCTTACCTAACTGTTTTTCTAACCACGTACACAATCTTGCGCTTTAGGCTTAGTCCTATCTGCTTTCGATCATTTCACGTCAGGTATATCTTACTGCACATAAGGAAGTACTATTTATGTGAAAAAACCGGTTTTTGGATCGGCAAAGGCCAAATTCGAAACATTTATTTTGGGAAAAATTTCAATGTACTGAAATTTATTTTACCCAAAGGCACATTTTTTGACATATTTGACACATAAAAATGGCAGGAAAAAAGGTTTTGCGGACACCGCCCGCTAAATTGAAAAAACCTTCTACGCCACCTGCTTCAGCTCGCCAATTACCTACCGCGCCTGTTGACTCTAATAGCGCGTGTAATTCTGCGAGTAATGACACAATTATGAGAGACGTAACGACTAAGGCGAATAATGATAAATTACCCGCGTCACTACATGCTGCGAGTAATACACAGTCTGAAGATGAATTATCATTGAGTACCATGCGATCTTGCATTAATCAATCTTCGCTAACTAGATCGGACCCTAATATTGACAATTCATCAAGTCACACAATGATCGATAATACGACTACCATTAACACGGCAAATAATCCTGAAACCAGTTCGGAACGCGAAAATCACGATTCTGACGTAGAAAGTAATCATAGTCGCTGCATGAATGCCGACGGAGAGCGTGCTAATGCTAATGTGACTAATGATCTTATTTTGAAAGCGCTACAAGCTATTCATTTGCAATTTTCGGATCTTTCTACGCGCGTTGATCAAGATAAAAAGGAAAATGCGGATGAAATGCGTAAACTGCGTTTGGAGCTAAGCACTATGCTTAAACCCCAACCAGTTCTGAATCGCATAGAAACTAATGTATCTGAGCGCGTTAACCACTCAATCGATAGCGCAAATTTTTCTGAATTTAATGCGCAAAGTGTGACTTGTGCGCAAAGTATGCATAGGGCATCTTCACTGTTGTCTACTAGCAACAGAGCATCAAATTCACGCTCACCTTCGGAAACTGTTCCAGAAAATATCTCTCAAAGTTGTACGAATCGCGCGCCGGAAGTATGTAATTTGTCACAGAATCCTGTAAACACGGGTTTGCAACCAGTGCAAAACTCGGGTTTTTCGGAGAATATACCTACGATTTCGCAGCCGTCGGTATCGATTTCGCAGACGTCGCGATCTCGACCTTCGCTGCCATTAAATCGTAACGCGCCTTCCTTCATACCTAATCCCTCTACTACGAATTCGCAGCAGCAATTACATCCACCACCGCTGCAGTATTTTCCACCTCAAGGAGAAATCTTAGCCAACAATTATGTACCTAATCCTATAAATGTGGAAATACCACCTAATAATCCTATCTTGCATTCTTCTAATATCGAAATGCAACCAGTTGAGATAAATTTATCTGGTATTAATCATGAATCTGCAAATTTGCAAAATGAATCTGCTCCTCAATCTGAAACATCTAGTAGGAGAAAACACGTCAAATTCTCTGATGACAGCTCATCTAATAGTTATGATCGCCCGCGCAGTCGTTGCTCGCGTCGCAAATCTCAATCACGCAGACGACGTCATAGGCATAGTTCAGGTTCTTCATCTGAAAGCTTGCGTGGTGATTCACGTCTTGCTGATTCCTTGAATCGCGGACCATTTTTACAGCAGATGCAATTTGCAATTGCAAATCAAAAATTTTTTGACGGCGATAAATCAGATATAAAGGCATATTTTGCAGAATTTGAATCGCTTGCCAATACCTATGATATTGACAAGACTGATCGTTTAAAATTCGCTACTGGATTTCTTGACCCTTATGTTTTGCGTTTATACCATTCGTTACCTGCTGATATACAACAATCTTACTCGAAAATGAAGCAAGCGCTAATAACCGAATTTTGTCCTATGGACACCGGTGCGCTCTTTAATCGTTTTTTGTCACACAAACAGCAGCCTAACGAATCGGTTAAAGCTTATTATCTCTTGCTTCGCGAAGAGTTAATTAAATCGGATCCCTATCTTGAAGTTGACTCGCCGCATTTTAATAATTTAATGCGACATCAACTAAAACAAGGGTTATTATCACACATTTCGAAAGAGGCATATCATAAAAAACCTAGAGCATCTTTAGCGGAATTTTTGGACAATGCGCTAAGCGCTGAATTTGCTAATAAAGAATTTGAGGATAAAAAGGCAGTAACACCTTACGTATTGGTAACAGCTGCTCCAGTAGGCAGCGTAGTACCTAAAGATACTCCTCGCGCATCTAACCAAAATGATCCAAATCGTTCACGTCATCGAACGTTTCATCGCTCATCGCGTGCTGAGAAACCAGAAAATTCTTCTCGTAAATATTGTACCTTTTGCAAGCGCATAGGTCACATTTATGAGGAATGTTTCACGCGTCCAAAGGCAAGAAACGTCTAATAATGCTAATTTTAATAATCAAGCTGATCGGAATACTAATTCTATGGCGCGCAATCGCAGCCAATCGCGTTCTTTTTCGCTTCGAAATCGTTCGCCATCGCGTTCGAATTCGCAAAATAGGCATCGATCTCAATCACGATATCGTAACTCTAGTCAACATCGCTCATCTAACTATGCGAATAATGATAATCGCTTTGAATCAAAGCAATCACGATCGAATTTTCGGCAAAATCGTAATGATCATTACCAAAATTCGCGTGCTAATTATCAAAATTCGCGTTACGATAATCGTTATAATAACCAATCGCGCCAAAATACACCTTTTGTGCAATTTCCTAATGAACAGCGTGGGACATACTATAACTCTAATTATCGCAGCGATAATAATTTCAATCGCCCGTATGTCACATATACTGCAGACAACCAACCCGCCTTGAATGTACCCCCACCGCAGCCAACCCTTACATCTCCTCGTGATGTAAACACGGTTACTGCGAAAGAGCAAGAATCTAGCGCGCGTCCTAATTTATTCGCGTCGCAAGAATTTCTTGAAGAGTACGAACGTCTACAACGTCATCTTGCAACTTACGAAAAAATTAATCTACCTCCATCTAAGACTTTCGATCCTAATATTCCTATCGTAGGCCATGCTGGGACAAATTTACCCACTATTCTCATTAAAGTTCATGGCGTTGACGTACCTGCTCTGATAGATACGGGTTCACAGGTCACCATGATGACCAAGTCTGCATTCTTACGTCTTGGTTTTAATTTACCACCTAAGCAAGTTTCACAAGTCGTACATGGTGTAGGCGAAATCACTGCAGTAGTTCGTTATCGAGTAAATATGACGTTAACCATCGCAGAACAATCTATCTCTACCTCTGTATCTAAAATTGATCACTTGCCGGAAGACATGCTTTTAGGATATGATTTTTGCGAATCCGCACTCATGTGGGTTAATCCTATTGAGCGTTGTGCTTTTATAAACGGCATAAAGGTTAATTTACTTTCATCTCACGAAAAATTGCAATTTTGTGCAAAACCCAATGCAACTACCTCTGGTGTTGTGTGTGTGCATGTTTCGCTACCTGAGCCTGTTATTATACAACCTAGGCATGAATTAATTACACCTGGCTATATAAGTCACGGTTCTTGCAATTTTGATTTCGCATTATTCGAACCAAATCCCGATTTTATGGAAAAAACTTCACTTTTTGTTGCTCCGTCTATAGTCGATGCTTCACAACCTCTCATACCTGTTCGCGTTTGTAACATCTCCAAAGCGCCAATTCGCATTGACTCTGGCGAAATAATAGGTTCTTTAACCTCTGATGCTGAAGTCGTGTCACATATTTCATCCTTTGATGATAGGACACCAGAACTTTTTGCATCAATAAATAAAGCTTTAAACGGCTCCGCCGTTGATTCTAGACAGCAGCAACAAATTCGTGAACTTTGTTTAAAATACGACTCAATTTTTGCATTAAAAAATGAACCTCTCGGTCGTACCCCCTTGATGAAACATCATATTGACACAGGGGATAATCCACCCGTTGTTGGAAAAACTTATCGTGTTGAGCATTCTAGAAGAGAATCCATGCAGAAAATTATAAATGAGATGCTTGCGGATAAAATTATTCGACCTACAACTAGCCCATGGGCAAGTCCATTATTTCTCATCGGAAAAAAGGACGGTTCCCTTAGGCCAGTTGTCGATTATCGACGGTTAAATGACGTCACTAAAACGCAAGTTTACCCTCTTCCACAATTAGACGATTATTTCGATACTTTAGGCAGTGCTGCATATTTTAGCACACTAGATTTGAAATCTGGATATTGGCAAATTCCACTCGATAATAAATCTTGCGAAAAAACAGCATTTATATGTCCTGTTGGTCATTACAAATTTGAAGTTTTACCTTTTGGTTTAAAGAATGCGCCCGCAGATTTTCAAAGACTAATGGAGCTTGTGCTCGCAGGTCTAAATTGGAAATCTTGTCTCGTTTACATCGATGACATAATTATTTTTTCACGTACTTTCGAAGAACATCTAAAAGATCTTGAAAATGTCTTCATTGCTCTTAAAAAGGCAAACTTACGTGTCAAGCCTGATAAATGCCATCTTGCGCATGCAGAGGTAAAATTTCTTGGCCACAGCATCAGTGCAATGGGCATTGCTCCCGATATGTCTAAAGTCGCAGATTTAATCTCGTTTCCCGTACCAAAAACCGTTAAATCCGTGCAGAAATTCCTTGGCTTAGTCCAATGGTTTAAGAAATTTGTTAAAGATCTCGCTAAAATCGCTAAACCGCTATTCCATCTTCTTCGTAAAGATGTCGAATTTTGCTGGAAGGCTGAACACCAAACCGCTTTTGAGCTTCTGAAGAAAGCATTTACATCTCCACCTATTTTGCAATTACCAAAATTCGATGATGAGCACCAATTTATTTTAACAACTGACGCAAGTAATTATGCGTTAGGTGCTATTTTGACGCAAAAACATTTGCCATCCAAAAATCGTTTTATTCTTAGCTATGCTAGTCGCGTGCTAAATTCTGCTGAATGTAATTATGCTACTTCAGAAAAAGAAGCGCTAGCGGTAGTGTGGGCCATCAAGCATTATCGACATTATCTTTACGGTAAAAAATTCATTGTCAAAACTGATCATCAAGCGTTAACCTGGCTAGTAAATGTTAAAGACCCATCGAGTCGATTACGCCGTTGAGGTCTCAAATTACAGGAATACGAATATGATATCGTTTACGTTCCTGGTGCATATAATTGCGCAGCTGATCTTCTTTCACGTCACCCTAAATATGATCATGCAGAACGCAAATATAAAGTAGAGCGCAAAAATATCGTTAACATCGCAAATTTAGAATCCGAAGATTCTGAATCAGATGATGAATCGGTTTCACCTGACTGATCGTGCGATAATGCGCCTACTGCGCAAATTAATCATCCAAACGCACAAAATAATAATCCTACTGCGCAAACCAATCCTATTAATTCTAAACCACCTACATTTCGCGAACGCTTATTACTTACCGATGCAGAAAAAGCTGAAATGCCAACACCTGCGCGTTTACTCGCTGAGCAACGTGCAGATGACGAATTGCATAAAATTCGCATCGCATTGAATGACTTAACAACGAAAAAATATCGTGACAAATTTTTTCTCGTAAACGATGTACTTTTTTCGTCGTTTTCAACCTAAGCGTTCACCAACTGTCGTTCATCAAATTGTCATACCCAAATCTTTGCGTCACTTCATATTAACGGAATTTCATGACTCTATTTTCAGAGCTCATTTTTCATCGCGCAAAATCTTGTCCGCCATACAAATGCGTTATTGGTGGCCGCGCATGAAAAATGATGTGATCGCGTGGTGTAGGAATTGTGATGTGTGCTTACAACGTAAGGTCGCATTAAATTCCACATCCGTTCCGTTGCAACCAATCGAAGTATCCGCGCCCTTTGAACTCATTGCATGCGATTGTTTGCATATGCCGCGATCCCCTCCGGAAATGACCAAATAGTAGTTTTTATGGATTATTTTACAAAATACGTGGAAGCTTTTGCTGTTTCTGACATAAAAGCAACAACTATTGCAAATTTATTACTAAGAGAAATTATACCACGTTATGGAGTCCCCAAGAAATTTTTGACAGATCAGGGGTCAAATTTTACATCTACCCTAATTCCGGAAGTTTGTAAACTATTGAACGTTCAAAAATATTTACAACCCCATATCACCCCCAGTGTGATGGGTTGGTGGAACGTTATAATCGTACATTGATTGATGGTTTGTCTAAGCTGAGTGCGCGATCACAGTATGATTGGGAACAATTTTTACCCTTCGCATTATTTGCATGCCGCGCGACTCCACAATCATCAACTAATATATCTCCTTTTGAAATGCTTTATGGTCGTGAACCAGCATTTCCTCTTGACACCTTGCTCATAAATGACTTCGTGATAAATCCGAATTTATCATCTGTTGCGGAAAAATATGTCATTGATTTAAAGCTGACTTTACAAGATCTACATGAAATCGCGTCTCAAAATCTAACTCAAGCACGTAAGCAGCAAAAATCGCAATATGACAAATCCGTAACACACACAAATTTTAATCTCTCGGATATTGTCTACCTCAATAATACCTCAGTCATTCAACCTGAAATCGGTAAACTATCACCCAAGCGTGTTGGTCCATACCGAATTATTGACTTACCTACGCCTGAAACTGCGAAAATTGCATATGTCTATAATCCTCTCATCATTCATCACGTTCACAGGAATAGACTTTTGCCTGAACCTAAATTACCTTATTCTGACTTAATTGTGGAAAAACATGCGTACGTCCCTGGCGATTTTGTGTTGGTAAAGTTACCACATCGCCCTCTTGCCCCGGCAGTTGTCATAAGTTTTGAGGATTTACCGGGCAGGGAACAAAAAGCTAAGGACTGCGCGCCTGTACGTTTATTAAATGGTTCTAAAACAGCACATGCCGTACCATTATCTAATGTTTTTCCTTTTGCAGACCCATGGCTGAACAAGGTACCCCTAGCAAGGAGGCATTGTTGGAAGCAGCTGGTCGCCGATGCAAATTTGAGGGGCGTGATCCCGCGTCCCTAGATGAGTTTCGTTCGGCATTGACCAGTATGGCTTTGGAGCGGGGCTTGGTCGTACCAGACCCGCTGCCGCAAAACAATAATAGTCATGTTGGCGGTCTAGAATCACTTACCGCAAAATGGATAAAGCATGAAGCAGCACATAAAGTCAAAAATCATACTAAGCGTATAAACGACCAACAACTCTGGTGGGAGAATCGGCTTGGTAAATGTCCTTTGGTAACCCCTCGCGTACCAAAGAATAGACTTCTACCCACCGTCATAGTCTCCAACGACCAGAAGTTGTTTGACGCCATTTTGGCGTTAATTCAACCATCAAATATGACTAATGGCACTTTATTTCCAGGCTACGACTCTGAATTTGTGAATGACAGAAAAGGCAGGCATTATAAGACCTGGGACTTGCGTTTTCAGCAACTATGTCCCACTTACTAGGACCTCCATGGCCCATTCGTACGCTACGTCCAAGTTGCGAGCGCGAATGGCCATGTGTTCTGTTGGGATCTAGCGAAGTTCCCGCAACCTCCGTTTGGGCTTCACCAGTTGCTTGAAACGCGCTTACCTAACGTATATATGGTTTG
The DNA here is from genome assembly GCA_036768485.1 of Mermis nigrescens. NCBI lineage: Eukaryota > Metazoa > Nematoda > Enoplea > Mermithida > Mermithidae > Mermis > Mermis nigrescens. The sequence goes on along the minus strand of JAVLUZ010000157.1, from coordinate 12,897,447 downwards.
TTACGATCCGACACAAGATCGACTTGCATATTTCCATGTTTACGGGCCAACCTTTGAGGAAATTGTGGCAATTCCGGATGCAGAAATTCGCAATAAACTGCACTGGAAAGATCCATTTATTGCAAATTTCATTGACATTCAGCCATTGGCGAGAACATTTACTCTTCGTTTACGCATTAAAGCGCAATCGCACTCATTAAAGCGCTTGGCAGAATTCTTTTTTGACATGTATATTGATCCAAACGCGCCTAGTAACTTTGGACAGGCGTGGAGCTTACCCTTAACTCGGGACATGCAGCATTATCTAACGATGGACGCCCTCATAACTATCAATGTTTTAATACTGATAGAAGGGTGCTCGCATGATAATCACATTACTGACGATAGAAAGCCCATGTCGGTTTCTTTCGTAGGCGATGAGTTATACATTAAGGCTAGTGACCCGAAAGCCAAAGTACGCATACCATTGTCGACTAGTAAGCCACCACAAGGACAGTCGACCAGCGCAGCTGTTGACGCTGAAGTTGATTCAAATGGCGAAGAGTTAATCCTAGCTGAGGACTTTTATTGCCCAGCTCCGCAACCGCCAGTAGCTATAGCGGCAGACACCACCATTGCCTCAGTAACGGAAGCGTATGCTCACGCTAACGTGTTTGACAATCCTGACTTACAAGTGCAGGCTTCGCAAACCGTTGCCGACACAGTTTTGGGCCCGGTCAATGCGCCTGACACGGAACCTAAATCAAAACCAACCAGCTCGAGTACACCAGCTTCTATGTTTTCTTCACAAACCGATATTCCATATGATTCGCCTATGGTGGGTGTAGAACCATCGATCTCCACTGAAGACGATGATTTATCTCCCAAACGTTTAGTGATGGCATTATCTGATGCCGAGGCGGAAAGACAGGCTAACGTGTTGCCACCACGTGTAACATGCGGAGCAATGGCTCGAAAAGGGATTGTTACCGTTTCGCAACCGATTGTCTCGCAATCACTTGCGGCGGTTCAACAAGCACCCTTGGGTATCAGTGCGCTCAGACCTTTGCCGACTCCTCAGCCGGTTGGGGCAGAGCAGCAAGCTGACCCTGATGTCATCATGACTGATATTATTGGTTTTCCGCCACAAACACATCGTACCCTAGCTGCACACGAAGTACCACAAGTAGCATTATACACGCAAGTCACGACTCAGCCCGTGCCACAAGGTACGTCGGCACCGGATACTCGTTTCACGGCTCCTATGGCCATGATGGGTGTGTCTAGTACTGTGGCGAATTTGCAACCACAGGCTATGCAAAGCCAATCATCAAATAATGGAAGTCGCAATACCTGTGCACGTTCAAGCTATTCGCGACCAGATGTCCGCGAATGAAAGTGCTAGAATCCAAAATCGCTCGCGCTACGTACAGCATTTTTTCACCACGATGGAAAATATGACGTGCGAACCGCCTTGTACGGTCGCGCTAGTTGTTTTGCACGATTTACGTTCCTATTTGGGTGAGGTCGCAGGATCGCGTTTGTATGATCAGTTGGTCGAAGCTGCTCAAGTGTACTTCGATCGAGTGTACGCAATTCATTTGCAGTACGCGAATTCGACTGATTCGCCCTCGCGTCCATTAGTGTGGTCTACACTCGCACAGCCTTTGGCTGATGCCGATCGTGAGCCCACACCTTGGTTCATAAGCGAAATGAGCGTCTTTAACCGATTATTTTATCCTGACCAATACTTTGTGCGCATACGGTTTTTTATCACAACCGGAATGATGTTATACGAGGTTCCGCTCGAGTATTTGGTCGTACACCCACACCTTGATGCACCAAGCAAGGTGATTGACGGCGTTACACATCAAATTTGCCCGGATTTATATCCGCATAGAATGTCACCAGCGCCGGATCACCTAGTGCCAATTTTAATATTGACATGCCAGATGGTCGATATTTTTGATACTTTCCGAGAATTTCAGTCATTATATGAGTCGGAGTATCAACACATGACTATCTTTTCTTCAATAGACGTCATGCGCGCTACAGCGCTGTTGGAATTCTTAGATAGGAAATTCCACTTCTTTGCATACGCCTATGGCAATGCCGGAATAGGTTGGCGCATGGCGGAACAGTTGCGTCGCATGTTACGCGTAGCGTTCCTTGGCGAAGTTTACTCGCCATCTCCACGTGAGGCTTTTCTGGAATTCCCGGACTTAACAGCACAAATTGAAAGTCCTCATATTTTACACCATATGATTAGGCAAATTTGGTTAGCTACCAACCCGCCACTCAAAGTTCCTGTTCAATTCGATCGTTTCAGAGGTCAGCAAAAATCCGTATTTTACCTCAAACATCGAATACAAGGCGAATTAGAAAAAATTCGAAAAGGAAGGCGACAGGCATCCTTGCAGGACCCAAGCGGATCCGCAGCGAGCCTTGATATGCCCAAAGTCGATCTTTCTTTGGAAGCGCAAATCGCGATGCATAGAACACGCACAACGATCGAGCAGCGTGATCGTGAGAATTTGGCTACGGAAATGCCACAGCGTGCGACAAAGTTACGCGCCGCCTGTTCTCTTGCCGAGACTTCAGAAGTTTGTCACATGTCAGAAGACGAACACAAGGCTAAATTGAATCGTTTTTATGATACTAAATCCGAGCACACTTTGCGTCGGTTGAAGAATTTGGAAAAACAACGAGTCAGAAGACTCGTTCAAGCTGAAGTTGCAGCTAAGTTAAATGCGCGTTTAGGCCAAAGGGGATCGAGGCGACAAGACCAGCAGTCATCCCGGCAGCGCTATGCGCAAACGCACCACCGTTCACAATCGCAAGCACAGCAACAGACACAAGTAAAACCGCATGTACAGCAACACACAAGACCGCAGACCCAACCGCGGCAACAGCAGCAATTCACGGAATCACGTAAGCGTTCCGAGGCATATTCTCAGGCCGATGCTGGTCATCTGTCGCGCTCGCAACAGCAGCAGCCTTATGAATATTGCCGTCCGCCACAGTCGAACCGCAGGAACTCATCGGGGCCAGTCACAATCCCGTCAACGTCAACAATGGGACCAGTCATATCGATCACCGTTGGAACAAAGTCAACCAGCCACCGGGGGCTATCAGCCACAACCTCAACCCGGTCCACTTTTGCCCAAACCGTGGCCTGTTACTCAACAACAACAGCGTCCACGCTGAACCTTCTCGCCAACGAACTTACGGTTTTACGCCGGAGCAATTATTTACTCCGACGCCACCCATACCGCGTCGTTACGCGGACGACTACGAGGACGATGACGATTTTGAGGACGATGATCGACCCGTTGATCCACATCGCCGCTTACGCCAGCATATGTACGGGCGTAGGCAATTGCCATATCAATATCGTGAGCGTTCGAATACGCATCGCGAACCGGAATCGGATCAGGAATATTTTCAACGACAACGACGTCGCGAAAAATCGTATGGCTTGAAGGCCAATTACCGCAATCAATATTAATTTACAAAGTTCGACGTACTGAACTTTTTTATAACTCTGCGATGGCGTCGACTTCGACCAGCAGCTTTTCATCAAAATTTTTCGTTTTTTGTCCTGATGTGGATTCCAGGACTTCGTGTATCGTTTATTTCTTGTGTATTTTTTTCTCTTGTCATTTTTCTCTTGCTGTAAATTTTTTCTTTGACGGTGCTTGTATTTTTCCCCGTTATCTTGCATAATTTGCCATTTTTTCTCGTTTTACCTCGTGTTTTAATTTGTCAGTGACTTTTATTTTTTGCTCAGCATAATTTTGCCTTATCTTTCCATGTCTTAAATTTTCTTGTGCTCAATTAGCGGTGTTACTATTATGGTACCTTAACTCTTTAACAGACAAGGGGTTAATTTACACCCAATCTACAAAAGTTTTCAATTCAAAATTTTTCTCATTACCCGGGGACTGAAGGAGGCTACTTGGGCAGCATAATCGAATATTATGCAATGCTGTCCAAGACCGGAGTTCATCATTACTCGGCCAACAAAATAGTTATCCCCAGCGCCATTGTGAGTGTTGCTCGAGAGTTTTCCTGAGTGCGAACGAGGTCATGCGTTGACCGTTACCGGCTATCGATATTTGTTATTTTTTCGTTCTTTTTATTTTTGTTTTTCACGTTCGCTCAGGATGAGGCGCTGCGGACGCCAGAGTAGAGGCGTTGCGAACGCCAGAGAGCCGAGTTGTAGAGCGTCACCGACGCTAGTGCCATTGTTGGTACCCCCGAAAAATTCTCCACTTCGTGTCAAATTTTTTTTCTATACGTGGGGGAGTGTAACTGCGAGAGTTACACGTGTAGGCGAACTTGCTTTAGCAGTTCGCAATAGCCATAACATAGCCAGTACTAGTAGCTATCTATGATAGTGCACTGTGGGCTATGCCTTCGGTCTTCCCATTATTTCCCCAAATTTTCAATAATAAAAACATTTAGATACTTGTCCGGTAGCATAGAGCTAAGTGTATGATAATAGTAATTGTTTCATGCATACCACACCTGGGCGTGGGGGGGGTTTGGGGAGGGTATGCACTCCCCAGAAACCAAAATACCCCCCAGAAATCAAAATACCCCCCCCAGAATTCGATTTTTGAAAATTTTTTTCGTTTTTTTCGCAATTTTTTGATGCCAATGGATAGTTCTTGATGAGAAACGTCGAAAAATGGTGTTTTTATCGCCATACCACCATTTTTAAGGCCATTTTTCGACCTTCAAAAAAATCTTGCACCCCCCCCAGAATTTTCTTGCTGCCCAGGTATGATGCATACTGCTTACATGAATCGAGAACTTTCGATCTGAGATAAAAGTGATTTAGTATTATGTTAAATTGATCTTTCTTTAATTTACTGTAATGGCCCTTGAGGCCAGTGAACGTAACATTGTAGTTTAGTCTGGCGTTTTTGCTTTTCGTTTGCCAGTCGTACGTTGACATAGCCCGTACGTTTTCGTTTTTCTTTTTGCTTGTTGTCCGGCTTCAGGCCGTGAATTCTACGTCGAATAAAAATAGAGAAAACCTACCCAGTGGTTTTTGGTTATACCGAGGGTTAGGTCGGGCATCTACTGTCGAGGATTTCTTCCCAGTTAGTGGACTGATAGGTAAATTTTGTATGATAGTTTATTCTATTTGGAAATCATAATTTATCTCTCAAGCCAAAAATTGATCAAAATTATTATTTAATCTTTGAGGATGATTGATCAGCATAGAGCTCGTTGTTGTTGTTTTCAGTGTTCAGCGTGCTACACAAATTAGGAACCAAAACATTTCGAATCAGGCACTGATTGAAAATAAGTTAAATAACAACTTGAGCTTGAGATAGGTCAACTGACTTCCGCGGCAATACCAAGACTAGGTAGGTAGCCTTAGGTCTTAGGGCGTAGCTGCTGAGATCAACCGACGTAAAAGCGGCCAGCAATATTAGGGCTGAGGGGATCGAAGCCGTAAGGTCTGTAAGGGTCCAAAGATCGAAAGCCATCAGAGCCGCGCTGATCGGGGCCAGCACTAAGCGTAGACTTAAGTACCTACGTACCTAGGTAAATCTTGAAGGTAATGTATCCATCCTATGCCGATAATTAGTAGGTATAGACGGCTCTACATTTACATTTTTATCGCCATACCACCATTTTTAAGGCCATTTTTTGACCTTCAAAAAATCTTGCACCCCCTCAGAATTTTCTTGCTGCCCACGTATGGTCGTTCTTCTCTTTTAGAGAAGCTTAGAACAATTTTACTTTGACACCCTAAGCCGTATTTGCTTTGATTAGGCCGAAGGCCCTTGCTTATACTCGGGCGGATTTTTATGCCATTCTTACATCTAAATTCCACGTGTGTACACAAAACGCTCATTAGCGACTGGAAATTTCTTGCTCATATTTATCACAAAGTTTTGATGGGTAGCAGACTGGTAAGGCAAGCTGGAATTCACCAAAAGACTCAAAAGACTTTCCAATAAAGAAGCACCATACGTGGGCAGCAAGAAAATTCTGGGGGGGGTGCAAGATTTTTTTGAAGGTCGAAAAATGGCCTTAAAAATGGTGGTATGGCGATAAAAACACCATTTTTCGACGTTTCTCATCAAGCACTATCCATTGGCATCAAAAAATTGCGAAAAAAACGAAAAAAAATTTCAAAAATTGAATTCTGGGGGGGGGTATTTTGATTTCTGGGGGGGTATTTAGGTTTCTGGGGGTGCATACCCCCCAAACCCCCCACGCCCAGGTGTGATGAACACTGGTTATATCAACGCCCACATCCATGGCTGAGGATGGGACCCCACAAAAAATGCTCCAAACACGTAATACCTAATACGACGCGAACAAAACAATGCGGTAACAACTGACAAAGTTGATTCAGTGTCGATAAACGAAAAACAGGGTGAAGCAAAAAATGAATTCCTAATAACACAGAGTCAATTAACAATCAACAAGTCGATTAACAACATTCCAGCTATTTAATCGAAACAAACTATCGGCTGCTTTTCGTGTGGTACAGTAATCAAATCTGATGTCGACGGATTATTTAAAAGCAACTATGTAGTCACTTGCGAACGATTAAAACTGTAAATTTTGCAACTACCAGCTTACTGTCGATATCTGAAAACATATAAATTACTGCCATTAACTACTACTTACAAACAGCTATAGACTGTTTCAATCCGAACGGTCCTTTTCTACTTACCGGCTCAAGATTATCTTACTGTATTTATTTTTTACTGCGCATGTGAATGAATTTTTCAGTTTTGTTTTCACAGCGACTGATTGCTCTTTACTCTTCCTGTTGATGTTTAGAGTGTTTGCCGAACATGTGGTGTATCTAGCGAATAGCGGATGGCTGGAATAGAAAAAAACAGAAACTATCCTAATATGGCAATTGAGAACGAAAATACAAGTAACTTTAGCGAAAATACAGTGCTCTATTTTATGCTAAAATGCGAACAGTTTCGAATCAATAAATGACACCATTGAATTACGTGATAAGACAAGATATGTGAGATGATTATGTGAGATGATCGTTGGGGCGATTATTTGTGAGCACATGTTGTCAAAATTGGATATTTTTCGAAAAGCAGCAGGTTATTCAATTTGCACAATTATATTTTATTCTGATTTACTGTATAGTGTGGAATGAACGCCCGCTTGCCAGTGTTGCCAGGTCGGTAGTTTTCCTAACATTTTTGTAGTTTTTTAGGCCCTTGGTATGTTTTTTGTAGTTTCTGAACGAATTGGTAGTTTTCCTACACAAGTTAAAAAGCAGCTCATAACTACTTATAGAGCGGTAATTACTGTAGCAATGTCTATAAAATGATCGTCTCCTACAGGGCAGGGTTGCCAGGTACAGGAGAATTCTCCTGAATTCAGGAGAATCTAAAATTTTCAGGAGCAGGAGCAGGAGAATGGGCTTTTCAGGAGAAGTTGTAAACATGCAGGAGAATGCAGGAGAATTTTAAAATGTCAGGAGAATTCAGTGGAATCCTGAAAATCTAGGAGAATTCAGGAGAATTTTCAAAACTTAAACAGCAAGTTATAATGATTATCATACATTAACCTTCTTACTGTACTTACTGTAGTTAGTTAGTTGTATATAATTTTATACTTAGATCTTTCACATTAAGAATTTATTTCGTTCATAGTTAAGACCACCGTTTTTTTCCACTTTTTGGTCTATTTGTCAACCAAAATTTTGGGAAATGGAAAAAATTTTTGGGCTTGGTTGGCATTTGTGGAAAATTTTTGTAATGTTAGAAATGCGTTTTAGAGAGTTAAAACTTCAAAAATTTTTCGCATGCGCCGAATTGATTAAATTCTTACTTATTAGTAATCCTTAAGCCGCGCCGCGCCATTTTTATCGACAATCTGGTCTAGAACTTCACTACGATTGAAAATCCTTATTTTCTGCACGGATTCAGTTAGTTTTTTAATGCAAAAATGCGTTTTAGAGAAGTGAAACTACAAAATTTTTCGGCGCTTCGCGCCGAATTGATTTAATTCTTTTTTTGTTATTAATATTTGAGCCGCGCCGCGTCAACTGCAGCATTTTTATCGAAGATTTGATCTAGAGCTTTACTACGATTGAAAATCCTTATCTTCTGCATCGGATTCGGTTAGTTTTTGTAATGCAAAAATGCGTTTCAGAGAGGTGAAACTACGAAAATTTTTCGGCGCTCCGAATTGATTTAATTCTTACTTGTGATTGATGTTTAAGCCGCGCGGCGCCAATTGCAGCATTTTTATCGATAATCTGGTCCTAGAACTCCGCTACGATTGAAAATCCTTACCTTCTGCACAGTTTTTGAAATGCAAAAATGATTTAGAGAGCTAAAATTTCAAAATTTTCTGGTGCTTCGCGCCATTTGATAAATTATAGTTTTAATTGTCAAAAACGACTTCAGAATTGGCAAAAATGCTCTACTGAAGATAGGAAATTCAAGTTTCAACATAAATAACGTATACTGATCGTGATATTCTTGTAGAGCGCGAAATTCTTATACAAAAAGTGCATCAAACACCACTATTGCATGTGTACATAAAATTTTCCACTTAAAAACACTGATTTTTAAACAGGCGCTCTATTTTGAACGTTTTTAGACCTCCCAAAAAATGTGGAAAAAAGTCGGAAAAAATGGAAAAAAATTTTGGGTTCAATCTATAATGTCAACCAAATCGCTGGGAAAAAAACGGTGGAAGACCTAAGTGTTAAGTTATAACTATATTAAATAAGTTTCGTGCTTCTGTAGTAAATCATTCATTCATTCATTTATTTATTCACTTAATATCACGAAGTGCAGAAATATATAGCTTTACACACCGTCTAATTGTTTTTATCAGTTTCATAGACGTTTGCAAAGCGCCTATAAACATTTTTTGATATATTTCAAAATGTAAGGATTTGCTTGCTACTGAAGTACATACAATTAGTAATAAAGTATCATTTATTTTTTCAAAAGACATTGCAAACAGGGCTCTTTTCAGAAATTTTTGATGATGTAAGTGCAATTGAAAATTGGCGGTCACTGTTTTAAGCACAGAAACTGTTTTTTCGAATAATGAAGATGACAGGCAAGAGATTAGAATAAAATAGGGTACTTACTATTATACCCCCGCCACCAATTTTTTCTCATTTTTGCTTGTTTTTATCCAGTTTTTAGTCATAGACTTTTATTAACATGATGATAACCAATGTTACATATTTTGTATGCATATGTAGCTTATTGAAAAGGCATGAACGCGGCAATATCATTTAAAATGCGATCAAAAGGACATTCGTTTGACATATAACGCCACATGAATTCGGATATATATGAGTCGAGCATTTCGCGAGACATACCACACTGACGTTTATTTCTAAGCTTAGCAGAACGCCACATGCGTTCCACGTCCTGCGTATGCGCGCCAGAATCAGGATTGACAAAATTATACGAATGATTTACGGTCATATGAGTAAAACCCGAATTTTGAATTTCGTTGTACGCCTTCCACTTATCAGACATAATAATCGAACCCGCATGAATTTTTTCGCAAATGATAGGTATCAATGTGGCGGCGCTACGATCGGGAACGGCTTGCAAACATTGGTTATCATCATGTTAATAAAAGTCTATGACTAAAAACTGGGTAAAAACAAGCAAAAATGAGAAAAAAATTGGTGGCGGGGGTATAATACGTAAGTACCTAAAATAGTTGGGTGAACCAAGGTAAATTGGCCTGAGCATGCTTGATATGCATGTGTACATACAATTGTAGATCTGCTGTACAACTTTTCCTGCAAAATATGAGCCAGGAGAATTTTCAGGAGAATCAAAATATTTTTAGGAGAATTGCAGGAGAATTTTTCCCCAATTTTACCCTGTGCAGGAGAATCTGAATTTTCGGACCTGCGCAACACTGCGGGTTAAGTGCAGGCCGTGCACCACCGAACCACTGCCCTGGACTGATTTGTGTTAAAAGCTTTTAATGATGGTCCCGCAGCGCCGCGTCAGTTACTGCACTCTTATCGACAGCTTACTGCTGGACACTATTAACAGTCGAACCTAATCTAGCTGAAGAGCCGCAATGCGTTACTTTTAATTAATTTGATCAATATTTCGACTCTACATATCTATAGATTTCGACCATGGGTAACAAAAATGGCACACCAAAGATCACGGATACCAGTCTACGTTCTAAGTCACCATCTCGAAGGTCCAACTTTGATGTACTTGGTGATACGAACGATAATTCTTGTGACTGTCATTTGCTACAAGTTAGTTTCTGATGTCGACACTGCCTTATTATGCGATTTTTGCGACCTTTGGGGTCATACTTCTTGTTTGAAAGTTAATGATCATGATTATGAAACTTATTCAAAGCCCGATTCCACTTTCTATTGTTTCCACTGTAAACTAATTGTGAAAAAATATTTGCATATTGAACGTCGCTTAGATGATTTTGCTATTAAGCTTGCTGATTTAGAAAAGAAAGTTGATCGTCTTGAACATTTTCGAAATTCTCCTACCAATTATGATAAAAACGAACTATCTGCTCTGATTAATGATGCTATCGAAAGAGATTCTAAGAAATGTAATGCTGTTCTGTTTAACTTGCCTCTATCGAACAGTGTTGAGGACATTGATCAGGTCAAACAGCTAATTGATTCTCATTTTGATGGTCACGATCTAGTATCATCTGATGTTACACGCGTCTTTCGTGATGGTCCCATTCACGAAAACCGCGTCCAGTTTGTCAAAGTTTGCCTAACGTCGGTTCAGGCAAGGCATTGCTTCGTTTCCTTGATCAATAAGACAGTCCGCGTTAAATCTAAAGACCCACTTTCGCGTTTGCGGTGCCGTCCTGACTTATCATTCCTTCAAAGAAAACGTCAACGCGAACTGGTTTCCGAGCTCAACGATCGTAAATCTCGAGGTGAAGAAGGTCTTTTTATCGATTTTCGCGCCGATAATGTTAAATGCAAACCAAACCGTAATATTAATACTCAACTCTTCACCTAGGTAGTCGCGCCCCTTTCTCGTAAGTTCTGTATTTCAATTCAAGAAGTTTGTTAAATAAGCTAGGTGATTTAAAACTGTTACTAAATAGCAAACAGTTTGAAATAATACTTTGTTGTGAATCTTGGCTTTATCCTGAAATCCCAGATAGTCTCCTTTGCAGTTCAAATAATTACCAAATTATTCGATGTGATCGGTTAAATAAACGTGGGGTGGACTTATAGTTTTTGCTAATAATAATCTACATATTAAACACATCAAAATTCCTATCAATTTTCCTGCCTGTGAAATTCTAATTTTTGATTTATGCAATACTGATTTCAAAACTAGATTTATTCTAGCTTATCGTCCTCCTACTTATGATACTATGTATGCTGAAATTCTTTGTAATTCTATTGAATGGGCTTCTAATTTACCTTATCCTTTATTAATTGTTGGTGATTTTAATCTTCCTAAAATTAATTGGGTCTCCAACACCTTTCCTTCTGATCCCATCAATACTTTATTTTATGATACTTTCTGTACAACTGGTTTGGAGCAACTAATCCGTAGTCCAACTCACGATAATTATGTATTAGATTTGCTTTTTTCACTTAATCAAGCCATTAACGTGAAGATTTCACCTCCTTTTTCTGATAGTGATCATAATTCTATTGCTTTCGAAATTCAAGGGTACGAAGAGACAAATCACATGCCCTCTTGTTTAAATTTTCGAAAAGCCAATTACGAGTTAATTTCTATGCAATTAGCCACTGTTTCTTAGCCCGATTTATTTAATCAGTGTACTTCAGCAGATGACATGTATAATGTTCTTGTTTCAGTTCTTCAAACTATTAGTTCTGATCTAATACCTAAAAAAGCACATGGAAATTTTAAGAAAGTTCTTCCTAAACACATCTGTAAGTTATATTTAAAAAACTTAAATTATGGAAAAATTACAAAAAGTTCAAAACTCGAACAAATCGAACTACCTATTCTAGTTTCTGCAAATCTATAAAAAGAGAAACCAAAAATTTTTATGCTAAAGAAGAACTTGAAGTTTTCAAATCAGGCGATATCCGTAACTTTTACAATTTTGTTAATTCTCGTTTAAAAATCAGGAAAAGTTCATTTCCCCTGACTTTATCTAATGGTATTGAATTAGATGACGATCATGTAAAAGCTAATTATTTTAACTCATATTTTGCCTCTGTTTTCACTGTTGATGATCAAAATCTTCCTGTTTTTGAGGCTCGCACTTTTTCTTCGTTAGCCGAAATCAATTTCGATGTAGACACCGTTTACAGAGCTATTCGCGAATCTAAACCAAGTACTGCATGTGGCCCTGATGGCCTATGCTCAGTTTTTATTAAAAAACTAGGTTATTTGCTTTCTTCTCCTCTTGCTTCTATCTTTGAAACTTCTTTTCGATCAGGTTCAATTCCAAAATTGTGGTATCAAGCAAACGTAATTCCAGTTTTCAAAAATAAAGGTGATTCTGCTTGTGTAGAAAATTATCGTCCGATTTCGTTGTGTTGCTCTCCTTGTAAAATTATGGAAAAAAATTGTTAATAAAAAGATTCTGGATTACTTAAATATAAATAATTTACTTTCTCCTCTTCAATTCGGATTTTTAAAAGGTCGATCATGTGAAATGCAATTGCTAAAGTGTAAAAACGAATGGGCAAAATTTATTGATAGAAAATCTACTGTCGATGTAATTTTTATCGACTTTAAAAAAATCTTTTGATTCTTTATCGCACACAAAATTACTTCATAAACTTTCTGCATATGGTTTAAATGGTTTTCTTTTCAACTGGTCTAAATCTTTTTTATCCTCTCGATCTCAGTGCGTTGTTGTTAATAGTTCTTTTTCAGACAGCTTTAATGTAAGTAGCAGCGTCCCGCAAGGGAGTGTGATAGGGCCAACCCTTTTTCTGATTTACATAAATGATTTATGTGATAATATGAATAGTCATATTCGGTTATTTGCTGACGATCTTAAAATGTATAATTTGTCCTCTTCTAAAACTATACTTCAAAACGACCTTAATAAGCTTTATACATGGTCGCGTGAATGGCAGCTTCAAATATCTATTGATAAATGCTCAGTTTTGTACATGGGTTATAAATATCTTAAACATCAATAGTTTATTGGAAATCAACTTTTACCTTCTGATTCTGACTGTGTCCGTGATTTAGGTGTTCTAATGTCTCAAAATTTGAAATTTCAGCAGCACTATCATGAAGTGATTAAAAAGCTTCTCAGCGATCCAGTCTGATACTGAAGTTATTCTTCTCTCGTGATCATAAAATTTTGTCTCGTGCTTTTGTTGTATATGTTCGTCCGCTTTTAGAGTACTGCTGTACCGTTTGGAGTCCTTATCGTATTCGAGATATTGATCGTATCGAGCGAGTTCAGCGCAAGTTTACCCGTTGTATGTTTGGTTTTAATAGTGGTTTGTCATATAATGATCGTCTAAAAAGTCTGTCGTTAGAACGTCTCGAAATACGTCGTATTTGTTTTGCTTTATCCTTTTATTATCAGATTATTAATGGAAAATCACGCATTCTCTGTGACGAGTTTTTCGCTTTTAATCGCAACTATATATACTCGCTCTGTCAATAACCTTAAACTGACTGTTCCAGTAGCTCGTTCAGATATTCATAAGTATGATTTCAGTCATAGATATGTGAATCTGTGGAATTCACTTCCAGTTGATGTTGTAAACTCACCTAGCTTAGAAATTTTTAAACGCAAACTCAATGCTTTTGATTTTTCTGTTCATCTGAAGGGGCACGCGTAAGTTTTCACTTTCGTGACTGCGTGTCCCATTGCTGACGTTTTAGTCACATGTCGTTTTATCATATCTTTGTATCGTACGCTGTCTTTATTTTTACCATGTCTTGTACGTTTTGCAATAAATCTTTGTTGTTGTTGTTGTTATTCCCTTCGCAGGTTTAGGTACCTTTATTTATTTCATATTTCGTTCACCTTTACATATTCCATTTCAGATTTCAGATTTAATTTCGGTAACTTTGAGTTTACCTATCTCCTGCGCGCCCTATAGATTCTCCCCAAGCTAAAATTTGCTCAAAGGATAAGAATATACTTGAACTTGAGGTTTTTCACTTTCCGCGATAACTGGAATGGATTCATTGTCTGATGAGCCCGAATTAGGGCGAATTTTAGAATACATCATTTTGCACATTTAAAAAAATAGCGTTTTTATGCGATTTCAAGCAGGAATCTTTGGTACTTATGCAGTTTAGTGCCCATCGAATTTTTTCCATCTTTTTGAACATTACGGTATATACAGGGTGAATTTTTTCATCTTTTATTAATACCAGGGTTCTCACACGAGTTTTCCTGAGACAGAAAATAACTTTCAGGTGACAGGTTTTGACCCTCCGACCTTCCGCTCTACAGCGCAACACGTTACCAATCGGCTAAGCCACCTTCTCGTAAGAAATAAAAACGAAGTAATGAGGGAATGGTACTTAGCATCCGTACATCGACCTAAGCATCTATACATCGACCTAGGCATCTACACATTGACCTAAGCGGGAGCGACCTCGACCTAAGCAGCTAAAAACACCTTTTCAGATATACTTAGCCTAAGCCTAAGTATATTGGGAGCAAAAACTTACATTTTCCTATCAAGTAAATTATTGCAAAAGTTGATTATGAATCTGAAAAAATGAAGAAAAAAAATTTAAAAAAATAAAAAAATTTTAAAAAAACCTGATGAAAATCAAGGATTATATCATATGATAGATATATCATAATGCTGTAACGCTATATATACCCTAATGTTAAGAAAGATAGAAAAAATTCGGTGGGCACTAAACTGCATAAGTGCCGAATCTTTGACATACAAATTGAAAAAACAGATGTAAAAGCCTTTGATTGAAATATACGTAAAAAAATTTTATTTTCCAAGTTTCGGCTAAAGTTAAGAATATGGTATGTTACAAAAGGAGCAAAACGAATACGGAACGCCAAAATTTTTTCTCCAAAGTGGTAGAACATGATAAATTGAAGCGCCGGAAAAAAAATTCGGTGTAAATCTGAGCCATATCTGCAAAGTTGCAGGCAACTCTCGATTTGAGTGTTGAGACGGTAAAACGGCTCGATCCAAGGACTTATATACAAATTTGTCCTGGGCTGAAATTACGGAAGGAAGCATTGCAATGGATGAGAAAGAAGAGAAAAACGCGGCAAGCTGTTTGAAATTTTGAAAAAACTTTAAAAGATTTTTATATTTCTTGCATGTTTTTTCGGTTTTACGAAAATCTAAGTTGTTGCTTCTATTATATTTAGGCTTAGGCTTAGTATATCTGAAAAGGTGTTTAAAGCTGCTTAGGTCGAGGTCGCTCTCACTCAGGTCGATGTATAGATGCTTAGGTAGATGCTCAGATCGATGTATATGTGCTCAGATCGATGTATATGTGCTTACTGCTTAGGTCGATGAATAGATGCTTAGGTCGATGTATAGATGCTTAGATCGATGTATAGATGCTTAAGTCGATGTATAGATGCTCAGATCGATGTTTAGATGCTTAGGTCGACGTAAATTGTGTATCCACTTGTGATTCTGCATTCAGCTGTTTGAATCTTCGAATACTTAGGTCGAGAAGAGGCTAATTAAGGAAACACATAGCTTTTGTAATATTGATCATAGACGGATGAAATTTTTTTTGTCCAAATATACGTAATCCTTCCCTTTCTAACTGACCCTAACAAAAAAGAATGATCACCGGATGGTTAGCATGACTTAATTATTGTAATGACCGAAGTATAAATTCTCACTCATTTTTATATGTTGATATCCGTGCTGATCCAGACAGTCGTACGCCTTTGAGAAATCGCTGGATAATATTTCGTATATCAATAGTTTCGAGCGTTCGAAAAATGTGCCCTATCAAAACGAAATCTGATTTCCACATCAAAGATTAATTTTTTATTGCTTAAATAGTGCAGGACGATGTAAAAAACCTAAAAAACTGCTTGTTAAATGGCCCACCCGTTTTTAATAGATTTTGAGATAAATTTTTTTCGGATTCTCATCCTGGTGAAAATCCTGACTGCGCCTATGTACATGATGCTCATCTGCGACGTAAAATCGAAAGAGTGAGCGGCGATTTTTCCTTTCTTTTGGCAGCTTCTATCGTTTTATTGCAAGAAACGAAAAGCTAAAAAACTAGCGCTTCGAGCGCATAATAAGCCTTTTGATCATTAGAAACGTGAATAAATTTCGAAATAAATAAATTTTTAATTGCTTAATTAGCGCAGGACGATGTGAAAAGCCCAAAAAACACGTTATTTAACAGCTCTGTCCGTTTTTATGGTTTTTAGACAAAAATTTTTTTTTGCTGGATCCTTCCCCCTGGCAAAAATCCTGGCACGCCTATGAGTGCAGAAAAACTCAAAATATTAGCGCTTCGGACGCATAATAAGCATTTTTTCTGTCAAAAACGTAAAAATTTCAAAACGACAAACTATGTGATTGCTTAAATAGTGCAGGGCGTTATTTAACGGCCCCCGTTTTTACGTTTTTTGATAAAAAATTTTTTGGATTCCCTTTTGCGAAAATTCTGGATACGCCTATGCAAATTGATAATCAATCCTGGCCACCGTTTTGGATGTGAAAACAGCGCCCTGCCGATTGCAGATCGATAACTTGCTCTAGAAATTCTTTATATTGAAAATTTTCGTCTACTGGACGGATTTGGTCAATTTTTTGTAATGCTAAAATGCGTTTTAGAGAGCTAAAATGTCAAAATTTTCCGTCGCGAACGTAGTACTTTTATCGACAACTTGTTATAGAACTTCACTGTGATTGAGAATCCTTATCTTCTGCACGGATTTTCGGACAATTTCTGCGATCGAATAATGCGTTTTTGAGAGGTGAAATGTCATAGTTTTCCGGCGTTTCGCGCCCAGCCGATTCAATTTTATTTTCCTATCATTGATGTTTAGTCCGCGCCGGATTCGGAAAATTTTCGTAGTGCGAAAATGCGTTTTAGAGAGTAAGAATTTCAAAATTTTCTAGCCGCGCCATTTTGATGAATGATTGAGCTTTCATTCTTCGATATCGACTAAAACGCACTAGTGACGGCCCCGAAACGCAATTTCAGGAAACAAAACATATTACTGATTATGATATTCATTGTGGTACACTAAACTTACAATTACGAAAATGAGCAGGAATTTACTTTGCACACATTCAACTGTATGTTAATTCAACTTTAACCACAGAATGTTTAAAAACTCGTTTTCGGTCTCGCCATTTTATGCATGATAATCTTTTGCAAAGAACATCGGTTGTTCAAGATGACCGCTCAATTTTCGAACGTTCTTTAAATCCGTCCAAAAATGAGAAACAAATGTAAAATTTGAAAAAAATTTTGGGTATGAATATGATTCATATTGTTAACCAAATCGCTAGGAAAAAGGGTGATCGTGGCTTTTCTTATTCATTAAGCCTAAACAAGAAGTAAGGAACAAACACCTTGAAAGATCATTCTTATTTCAGTTCCACCGTTTTTCCTAGCGGTTTGGTTCACATTGTGAGTGAATTACACCTAAATTGTTTTTCCACATTTCGAATTTTGGCTCACATTTTTGGGGTCCTAAAACATTCGAAAATTGAGCGCTCATCTTGGTAAACCGATGTTTTTTTGCGGAAGCCCATATGTATATATATATATATATATATATATATATATATATATATATATATATATATATATATATATATATATATATATATATATATATATATATATAGGGATGCACCGGGGCCGCCTTTTTGACCGGGGCCGGGGCCCGGGCCCCGGCGCCGGGGCCGGTACCAGAGACTGGGACCAACCGGGGCCAACTATTTTTGCTATATTCCAGATATACCATGTATAAATATGTATTAGGCAAAATGTTACTTATGCAAAACAGCGTCTGGGCAAGTACATGGCATCCGTTCCACATGTATTTCCGAGTTCAATTAATCATCATAGCTTATATAGGCCAAATTTTTTTCCTGCCATTTAAAAAATTTGGCCCAATTCATGTAACTTGCATCATTACCAGCCGAATTGCTCATGTTTTAGATCAGACAAATTAAAAATAGCTCAAACAAGGATAGAAATTTCGCGTGCATAATTTATTATGTTAATGTGTAGTTTTTCAGTCATTTATGGGATGTAATAATATAATAATAATAATAATAATCCTGAAAAGCAAAAGTTCCATAAATATAGTTCGATCAATCAAAGCACAGCGAATTAGTCTGCCAAACTAGCAAAACGTTAGAGGGAGTCTATTCTTTTCTTCAACTGAAAGTGATCGATCCATTTTTTATACCTTGAATCTTATCCGAATTGCTATTGTTTAAATTTCTTGTCTGGATGGAACATAAAAAATAATTCACGAATTATCTATTTGTACCTATCTTCTCGGAAAACAGCCAATCCAACACAAAGATCATCTTTTGGAATTTCATATGAAGGCACGTAGCTGGCAGTCCTATTTTGGGGGGACCAATACCAATTTCGGGGACTAAGCCTAAAAAGGCCAAAAATAGCACAAAATAACGTTTACAAAGTCCTGTTTTTCCGATTTTTCTGCATTTTGGGTGGTCCAGCCGGACCCCATTCCCTCCCAGAGCTACGCGCCTGTTCATCCGGCAAACATACCCACAGGAATGTCACAAAATGTTAAACATATGCTTTTTCCCATGCAGAAGAGAAGGTCGGAACAGAAACGGATCCGCTGGACTTTTGGCGAACAAAAATGGAAACTTACCCGGCCCTGGCATCACTGGCAAGGAAATATCTAAGCCCCCCGCCCACGAGTACCCCGAGTGAACGCTTGTTCAGTACAAGCGGCAATATTTGCTCGGATTCCCGTTCTCGTTTGCTGCCTGAGCGATTAGAAACGCTAGTGTATTTGGCGAAAAACTTGAAGATTATCGGTTTTGACTATTAAATTATTGCATCTATAAACGTGAATAAGCGAAATTTCTGAAATAAAATTTGTGACAAATGTTTTGTTATACATGAATGATATGCACAGGCGATTATGCACGATTTACCCTCAAAATATCGCCAAAATCCGAACAAAAAAAGTTGAGATAATTCTTAATAATAGGCTGAAATTTGCGTATTTTGGCCCCGGCCGGATTCGGCCTGGCCCCGGCGCCGGGGCCGGGGCCGGGGCCTGGCCCCGGTGCATCCCTAATATATATATATATATATATATATATATATATATATATATATATATATATATATATATATATATATATATATATATAAATATATAAATATATAAATATATATATATATATATATATATATATATATATATATACATATATATTAGTGATGTCCTGGGCACCGGTACCGGCGCCGGTGCCGGTGCTAAATAAAAGAGAAAAAATTAGTGTAAAAAGAATAATTGAAGCTCATTTATCACTAATTTAATGAATAAAGGCGCAAAAAGGTAGCATTTTGTTAATAAAATCTTTTGATTAGCATAGTGAAGCATTTTGACTGAACTTCAGAACAAGTCTTCGAGATTTAAAAATGAATTATTCATTTAACGAAACACATCTTATTGAAAACATCAATTAATAGCAAGAAGAGTGGACACTAATAAATAAAGTGAATTAAAATTAAAAACATCGACTTATAGAGTGGAAAGTTCTTCTAATTCTACCATCTGTAGGCAAGAAGGATGAGTACTACAGAGTATTTTCAACTTTATTTCATCAAATCCATTTTTATTTTTCCATTTCCTGAGCAGAAGACCGTAAAACGCAGCTAGAATTTTAAAATAATTTTTATGCAAAACTTTTTCCTGCGAATTATTCAGAAAAAGCTTGTTAAAACTTTGTAAATGAAGTTCTAAGTCTTTTGCATTACTAATATATCCCATGTTTGTTTTCAGAGGCTTTTGAAAATGTGAAATGATAAACTCAAATAATTTAACCTCAAAAAGTTTTTCTGGCTATTTTCATGTTTGTTTCTTAATCAACTACTGCACAAGCCAATCTTGATTGCGCTACACTTAAACTTATAATACACTATTTAACCTTTATTTTTCTCGAATTTCAATTTTATTACAATTTTTCTGTTTGTTTAATGCTTAAATGAGAAAATTAATATGTATTCATAAATTAAAAATAATGAAGTCGTTACTAGCCAAATGAAATTTTGCCCTTAATATGTATATCCGGTGAAAAATAGGTACAAATTTAACCCTTTTTGAAGAAGCATAGTACACTATATAATATGCTAATGTAGCACCGGCACCGGCACCGGCGCCGGTACAGGGGTACCGGCACCGGCACCGGTTAAAAAAGCGGCACCGGGACATCACTAATATATATATATATATATATATATATATATATATATATATATATATATATATATATATATATATATATATAAAAATGTATATATATATATATATATATATATATATATATATATATATATATAATATATATATATATACAATACATATATATATATATATATATATATATATATATATATATATATATATATATATATATATATATATATATATATATATATATATATATATATATATATATATATATGTATTGTTTTTTAAGGTACCTGTTTTGTATTCTTAGATTAAATAGACTGGTAAATTTTATTAATATGCCTCTTTTGATTGGTGTGGATGTATCGCTATCTATGCATCCTTTTCTTTCAATCAAAAGTCAGTCCAATCCATCGACTGCAAATGCTACCTTAGTGTTGCATGATTTGCTACTAAAGTACGACGCAAGCTCGGGTGTTCCTCTTGATTATATTTGTCTTGTAAGTTCCATATTCTTATATATGTTGTAAAAATTTAGCTGAGATTGGGGCTGAGAGGGGGCCAGTCATAGACACACAACGTCAGGTCAGGGTATGAGTTAAATTAATTATGGAATCTTTGACTAGTGAATAAAGTGTCAATGTTTTTTTCGTAAGTCAAATAACAAAAACGATCCAGCATATACATAAAGTTTTTTGTACTGTAATCAAGTGTTTTGCCATATTTGTGAGCCTATTGTGACCGTGTAACAGCTTTCTCAACGATATAGAAATTCGTCGATTCGGCGCGAAACGCCAGAAAAACTTTGAATTTCTATATATTTTTGGATCGCCTTTAGGCGCTTTATGGTGAACAAAAAGGAGGATGGGTATCGATTCGGCGGAGTAAAATTTTAACATCGGTACTTCTACCCCAAAAATTATACAGAAGATGTCATGTAAGCTGAAAATCGCTCGACACTTTCTGACCGTTTTATACTATCCCGCAGGGCTTATATCCAAGGATCAACCGGTACCGGATCCGGCCGGTTTTTAGGCATACGAACGCAGGCCTATTTGTCTAGTATTTTTGTTTTAGTAGATATCTATTAATGCACACTTTCATGCCATATAAACATATCAAAATTTATAAATATATTCAGAAAAAAGGATAGAAGACGTAAGTATGATGCATGAAGTATGTGAAATTAATAAGCTAAGTTAGAACCATGAACCCAGCAGGAAACCCGTATATCATGCTCTATATGATTTGCTCGTGACTGACTGTTTCGTCTTCTTATTAAATATTACTTTTTATGAACAATATAAGTGCATCAATAATTTTTTCCTGTACGCATCATTATAATTATGTAAAATTGTATCAGCAGATTTGTCCAGACATGTAACGGCTCGAAATTTCGAGTATGGTTCCCCCGTTGTCTTTATGGGAGGGGTCTTCAATTTCTGGCCGATTAGCGTGCATATTTAGTATTATAATTAGTATAATTAAATTTAATATATGTATATTACGTATTTTATGTACAAAAATTAGTATATATCATGTAAATTTTAGACCAAAAAAATTTTATCAGACATTTTGAAAGGCAGAATAATCTCCTTATTTTTTAGGATTGCGCAACAATATTTAATTTTCTATAAAATAAATACATGTTATTCTGTCAGGCTTCTGTGCTAAAAAACTTTTCGCTGATGCTTGAAAGTAAGTTAGTGAATTTAGCTTACGAGTATAATCGAGAATGCTAAATTTATCAATTAACAGCTTTAAGTTTCTAATTATGTAGTCCGGTAACAAGCAGATCTACACAAACAGTCATGTCTAACAAGTTTGACACTAACGATTGCTAATAAAGTATGGGACATTGCCGAAATGGACCATTATGATTCAGTGGCAGAGTGTTTGGGAAGTAGAGGGCGAAAGGTACATTAAGTTAAAAACTTCTGCAATCTTTGGGGAAATTAATTTCGTAATTTATCTTTAAACATCAAGATGGTGAAATATTGAAGCTCATCTCAATTTATATTGTTTGTAATGCATAAAACATCAAACAAATTATATTTCAATTTTTCTGGCAAACTCGTGGTAATATGCTTTATGCTTTGCTGCAGTGCCAAAATGAACTTTGTTTTTTGACTTTTTGTCACGCTCTATTCATCGATTCGATATCTTGACGTTTTAAGCCATACGAACACCCGATAACTATGATAAGACGTAAATCGTCGAAATTTAGAGATTTACCATCAGACATGCACAGTGTGGGAATTCTGAGGAGGCTGAAATTTTATAGTGCCTTTTTACCCAAAAATGGTGGATACGCGTCAAAAACATAGTTTTTGGTGTTTCTGACGATGCTCTATCTTTCTAGAGAATAAAAACGAAAAATTTCGGAAAAAAATCAAAAAAGTCGAACAGATTGAACAATATGTAGGTCAAAACATGAATATTAGTGTAATATGTCACCCTATTTAGAAACTGATCGCCTAAGTGTAGTTAGCATGTCACCACCGTTTTACTACAATATATTATAAAAAGGGTTGTTTATGAAGCTATAAGGTCAACAGGAAAATAGGAAGGCCTATACTCTTCAGGGTTGTTTATGAAACTATCGGTCAAGGGTTATTTAATTCATAAAGATTTGGATCCAGAGCCATATTAATGTATATCGTTGAAGCAAAGAATGACAATTTTTGTACCAAACCTCATATTTATATATTAAAAAAGACAGACTTGATCCTTCTGTTTTTTTACAATCCTGACCCTTCTCTTCTTTTGATGATTTTTGCACTTGTTCTCCTTTTTTGCATTGACCTCATAATTTCATAAACAACCCTGAAAAGTATAGGTTTTCCTATTTTCTTCTTGACCTCATAGCTTCATAAACCACCCGGTTTTCTTGTTGACCTTAGAGCTTCGTAAACGACCCGTTTTATAATATATTGTAGTAGAAACGGTGGTGACATGCTGCACTATACACGGGCGATCAATTTCTAAATAGGGTGACATACTACACCAAAACCCAAAACATGAGTATATGGCGCGAACTTTTGAGCAAATGGATAGCTAAAGACGCTTAAAAAATCACATTTTCTACGAATTTTCACGAAAATTTCGGTAACTTCTAAAAAATCTCTTATTCTGGTGCGGGTGAAAGAATTTCTGCGGGGCGGGGGAAAGGGGAAATTTTCCTGGTTTGGGAGGGGTGTTGAAAAATTTCTTTAACAATTTTTTATACAGTTGAAATTGGAACCATTTATCTGAAGTCACTAAAAGATTTCTGTATTTGCTGTATGTAACGATATAAAATTTAAAATTTTTGCGCCGCATCTGGAGAAAAATAATTCAAATTTATCGGCTATTGCGCTGAAGCGTTTTAAATTTCATATACAGAAATGTAAATTCAACTCTCAACGGGTCTCACTCTCATTATGTTTTTTTACATATTAAAGATGTCTTAGTGAAACGTCGAAAAGTATGTTCTTGATAAAAAAGTAGGTACATTATTCTTGCATTTTCTCCATTACACATGATCTTGAAGGGTCGAAGGGGGTTCCACTTCACCCTCAGAAGGTTTTCACCCTCCCATAAGTTTTTACACCCTCCCTCATAATTCACGATTTTCTAAAAATTGTAGGAAAAGGCACTGTTTTAAGCGTTTTCAGCGACTTGCTTGCTCAAAAGCGCACAATTTTCGGCGCTTAACGCCCTATACTCATTGTTGACTATATTTTCTTCAATTTACTTGAATTTTTTCGAAGTTTTTATATTTTTACGTTCTAGATTGATACGAGCTTAACCAGAAACTCCAAAAATGATGTTTTTGATGTGCATTTAGTATCCACCGTTATCGAGCCAAAAAAGATAGTTCAAGAATTTTTTTATTTTCACTTCCGCCAGAATTGTCATGATATGCATTTCTGTTCATCACTTCCTCTTTTCTTGAAAAATTTTTCACCGAGGCGACTGCCCCTCTTCTAAATTCGGCTCTAATCTAATACTTATAATACAGTCGTTCGTAGTAAAATGTTTCCTGACGTCAAAGCAAAATTTATACTTCTATACATAGCTCTGCATAATCCTGAATTGTCCGCTTGCTCCTGGCATTACGCGCTGATATTTCTCTTCATTTTAGGCGCATCTGTGTGAAGAAGTATCAATAGCAATAGACTTTACGAAAGACCATAATCACTTGTTCCAAATTTTGGGGCTTAACTTTCCAGTCAGAGGAACTAAGCTAAATTTCGCCAGATGTATGAGCAAAATCCTCACTCATAGCCGCTCAGCGTGGTCTACGCTGGATGACGTTCAATGTTTGATTTTAACGCACGCAAATGCGAATTTCAGCACTTGTCACGCCATTAGTAATCCAGACATGGCTGATATGATCGCTGCATTTAAAACTTGCCGCATTCCGGTACATTTTATCATATTCAGCCACCCTAATCGTTCGGCTAACTTGAAAAAATTGACGCAAAGCCTAGAAGAATTACTTAAAATGAATCCAAGTCCCGGGACAATTCATACGATAAATGTAAGTCACTTCAGTCCGTTGATGTAAAGCGATAGGGAGTGGTATATCGATTTTAAATCGTCTGCTCCCCAGAGCTTATCCACTGTAGTCGACGGCAGGGCCGTATTTAAGGGTATGAGGGGTGGCCGTCCTCCCTACCTTGACTAAAAAAAATTTTTTGAAAGGCTAGATAATTCCCGGAAATATGGAAAAATTGCATGTTTTTGTCGTAAAATCTTCAAACTTTCGGTGCTTCGCGCCGGATGTGAAGTATTTTCCATAATTTTGGACAAGACACTTCCCCTCCCCGTTGACCGAACTGGACGGTGTTTTACTGTCTTTACCGTTTATTTATTTAAATTATTCATTCTGTAGCTAGGATATAGAACAACACTGGACTTAATAACATATTTATGCTAGCTCGTATATACTTATTCAACGATACGGAACGTATGAAATCTATTCGGGCAGAAAGTGGACGGATGTCTGGACTATATGTGGGCAGCAAGAAAATCTCGGTGAGGGGATCAGGATGGGTAAAATTGCCAAAAATGTTACTAAAAATAGAATTCTGATGGGGCCTTCAGTAATCTGGGGAAGGGGCAATTTCTGATGGAGGGGTTACAAAGCCCCCTCCATAACCCTCCACGCCCATGTGAGCTGCTCACCTTTGCTCATATAAATTCTTTTTCTTATAAACTGAACGCAATTTTCCTATTTACCAACAGTAATTTTAATTATGTTTGTATGAGTTATAAGCATATATACATGATCTGGGGGTTTAGGGAGTTTTCACATCCCAGAAAAATTTTAAACCCTACCATAGAAATTTTTCAAGAAAATTTTATTAAATCCCCCGCAGAATTTGTGATTTTTCGAAAGTATTTCAAAAATTTCCTAAAAACTTGAAACCTGTAGAAAAAGTGCTTTTTTACGCGTTTTTAGCTATCTATCTGCTCAAAACTGCCAATTTTCCGGAGCTTCGCGCCATATACTAATCTTTCGACTATATTTTTTTCAATTTGTTCGATTTTTTAAATTTTTTTCGAATTTTTTATTTCTTATGCTTTAAAAAAATGGAGCATCGTCAGAAACGCCGAAAAAACTTGTTTTTGACATGTATCGGCGGTTTTTTTTGCCAAAAAACACTTTGAAAATTTTCTCGGGTCTGACTGTCTTACCTCAATGTTAGTTTTAATCTCGCATTTGGATGTATGCATTTAAACTTAGGAATAATATTCTATTTTTTCCATTGATAGTCAAGCAGCCGATTCGGAGTTTACGTACTTGCAAAGTATTAGGGCTCTCCCTGCCTTCATTATAAGAAGACGATGGTTATCATTCAACAACCACGATTTCGATACTTTTTTGTAACAGGGAGGGAAATTTTGATATGTCTTACTTTTATTAAACGTTGATAAGATTAAAAAAGCTAATTTCCAACTACTTGGAAAAAGGGCACATTTCGTGCAAGTGGCCACCTTTGCACGAGACGGTAGATTTTAGTACTCCTAATCCTAATGTGTAAAGAAATAGGTGTCGAGATTTATCAATCGCACAGATACATAATACATTAAAAATTTGTACTGAGCATACATGTAACGGCTCAAAATTTTGGTCGGGAATCCCGGACCATTCCTAGGGGGAAATTCGGGGGCGGGTGGTAAATGACCTCAATTTTCTATCAAAAACGGCCAATAAACAACTAAAAACGGCCAAAAATTCGATTTTTTCTAAAAAAAATCGGGGGGTTAAAAATTTTCTGACTATGGGGGAGGGGTAAGGAGACGGCCGACTTTGGATGGGGATCCCCGTCCCCCATCTTACATGTATGGTATTGAGGTTTTAACTTGCAGTGCGCTGATGATTCAAGTTGGAGGAAATTGATTGATGACATATACGAAACAAATTTGAAGCCTGAAATCGCACATTTGCAATTTGGAAAAATTAAAACGGAAGTGAAAGTTGTTCCACGCTTAAAAAGAATTGTCGCCCGTGGAGCATTAGAAAGCAATATAGAAAAGACGAATGCTACAAGAAAACTCACTGTGTTCGGCTTCGCTAAGCTAACGGATTTGGGCAATCCTGTTATTGTATCGAGGCATTGGCTTATAACAAAATGCAGAAGATGTAAGTATTATGCTAAGTTTTTAAACGCTAATTTATATCCAGCTATATCAGGCAACGGCTGCAGAGCATAGGTGGGCGGCACCAAAGTTCTGGGGGGTGCAAGAGTTTTTCAAAGGTCAAAAAATGGCCTTAAAAATGGTGGTATGGCGAAAAAACTACATGTTTCAACGTTTCTCATCGAGCACCATCTATTGGCATCAAAAAATTGCAAAAAAACGGAAAAAAATTTTCAAAAATTGAATTCTGGGGGTATTTTGGTTTCTGGGGGTGCATACCCCCTAACCTCCCACGTCCAGGTATGTTGCGGAGTCTTCAATAGTAATAATTACTTTTATTTTTGTATCCCAGATTGATTTAATTTTGTAAATTACGAGTTATCTATCGAAATAACTGGCGCTTAATATATATTGTATCAGTGCTAAAGCGCTAGTTGTCTTTTTAGTCAGTTATCAAAAATTATTCTATTATTTATTTGTTATTTATGATATCTGTTTTCAATTAGTTATAGTCGGCATCAGCTTTGATACTGTTCAAATTCAGTTTTATCCTTTTTAAATTATCTCAATTTCAAAGTCGCCTTTTTAGCCTCGCAAGTACCGGAAAATAGCAAAACGCCAAATTTTTGCGTACTATTGCACGGATGCTCTAAGGTGACTGAATTAGTAGCTCTGTGCCGAATCGAGTAAGTTGTTTAATTTTTCGCCATCTTACAAACAAAAATACAGGTCTGTATCCAGGATCCGTTCAAGGGGGGTGGGCCAGCGTTTCTTTTTTTTCAACGTGGCCACTAAGCATGGAATGGCTTAAGCACGCTAGTATTTTACCTATGTAAAGCTTGTTGTACAGTTCCTTTCCTGTTTTATGTAGCTGTTTGAGAACGCCATGATATTCTGAGCATGACCTGGGGAGGGAGTTTCATACCAGCAAGTTTCTACCCGCCAGCACAAAAATATTTTCACACCTCAGAATTCGCGATTTTCCAAAAAAAATTGTAGAAAAGGTTGTGTTTAAGCGCATTTAGCTATTCCTTTGCTCAAAAATGTCAAATTTTCTCATTCATCGACTCTATGTTGTTCAATTGACTCCAATTTTTCAAATAACGTTCTATAAAGACAGAGCATGATAAGAAACGTAGGAAAATGTTGTTTGTGACGTGTGTCCTATCCACCCTCAGAATTCCCATTCTGTGCTGGTTTGAGTACAAGTAGATATGAATAAATCACGAAATTTATGCTAAACCACAATTATTGGCTTTCTTATGCTCATTAGACTCGAAAGATGAAATATTTTGTACCTACCTATTACAACATCTTAAATTATAATGCGGCTGTTAGCATAATACATGCGTAGCGTGGGAATTATGGGTGGATGAAATCATAAAGTGCCTTTTTCGGTCCAAAAATAATAATTACGCATCAAAAACATTGTTTTTCAGGGTTTCAGACGATGCCCTATCTTTCTAGAGCATAAAAGCAAAACAATTCCGAAAAAAAATCAAAAAACTCGCAACAAATTGAACAAAGTATAGTCAAAACATGAGTATAATGGCGCGAAGCGCCGAAAATTTGTCACTTTTGAGCAAATAAATAGCTAAAAACGTTTAAAAAGGCATTTTTTGTACAAATTTTCAGAAAATTTTTGGGAACTTTCAAAAAATCGCCAATTCGGGGCTGGGGGTGAGAACCTCTTAACCCTTAAGATCTTGTATGGTTGCCAGATACATATATAATAATTAAATCTGACAATAGACGCCACTGCGTTAAAGAATTGAACGATTAATAAACATAAAACGGTCAGTTTTTTCAAACAACAGAAAACAGTGCGAAACTGTCACAAAGTTATGATTTTTTCTCAGACTTTTCATACAAACAGACGAGATAAATGCATAATCCTTTAAATTGCGTGAAGATTGATTGGGGAGTGATTAAATTGCTCGCTGTGGCTAACTAAATAGTAGGTAAGTAAGATGTTTGGTGCGAAGCGCCGAAAATATCTAGGAATCTTTGCCGTATACCTGAAAAAGTCATGAAATCTATTAGTGCATCGTGAAGTTTTCATAAGAACGAGACAACTTTCATTAGCATGGTGCTTAAGAAACCGTGGGACGGACTCAGAATTGGTGAATTGGTTTATATTTTGGAAACTTTGTTGAGATAGCTAGTGAAAATTGCATTTTATGACGACTTTTAGCATACTTTACGTAAGCATTAATGTCATAGAGCTCGAATTTTTCTAAAAAAATTTTCTCAATATGGTTGTAAATTGTTTCCTTCGGTCGCGCGTGAGACAAAATAAAGAAAAGATGCAATTTTCTATCTTTCCACGCATTACTATACGAGGGGAGTTGAGCAGTTTTGCGAACTCATACATTTGCAACAACTTATTAGTTTCATTTGCACTTATTCTTCACTATAGGCCCCTTTTAAGCTAAAATACTCTTGGTATTGCATTCTAGAATCATTCACTGCCTCCCCATAGCAGTTTTTTGAGTAGTCACTCGACCATGCCCACACTGAAGCTTTCAGCTGCTTCTCATCCTGAAACCTTATTCCACTGATTGTTTTTTCAGATCTGGAAATACTCAAAAGCATCTGAGAGCCATATCAGTCACATATGGTGGGTAATTAAGATCAGTCCTGCGCAGGTCGTGAATTACACCCGAAAACAACTTCAGCACATTGCACATGCACGCTGTCAAACAAACGCATGACATCCTCGGTGATTTTCCCGCATTATTTTTCTCTAATAGTGATATGCAAAATTTATAGCAAATTGACTTAACATTCAACAACGATTTCAGTCCTTTCCTGCAAAAAATCAGCATGCAATCATCTGCTTGCATCAAAAAACAATGCCAACATCACTGGTTCATCTGACTTTTGAACCTTTGTCATGTGTGGACACTTTGAACTCTGAGCAGGCATTGAGTTCACATTGTTTTCTTTTCAGTGTATGCCAACATCAATATTCCCAATTCCATTATAAAATTTTGCAGGATTACAATGCTACTGATGCATGGGTTCGGATTTCACATGTGCTCTGACCTCCTTCTGCTCATCTTTCGGGAGTTTGGGGACCCATTCGGACCAAATTTTTGTTAGCCCTAGGTGTTGATGCAAAATCAAAAATCTAGAGTCACTTCTAATTTTTTCAGCTTTATTTGGCGCTTTCCTTCATTATTTTCTTCACTGGTGCCATTGTTTCATTGCTCGCACCAGCTGATGGTCGCCCACTGCCTGGTTCATCTTCTGGACTCCCCCAACCCCGCTTAAACCTAACAACCTAGCGAGTAATTGTGGCATACGATTGAGTATAGTGCCTATTAACTTTGTACAAATTGCTTTCGATCTCTAATATTTTTCCAAATCTTGTTAAAAAATTAATAGCTATTTTTCTTCAGATTTGCAATTTTTATTCATTTTTAATATATACGAAAGCTCAAAAATTTCTGGCATAGTTCCAATCAGTGTTTTCTTGTACAAGGTCCGTTTGTACATGTACAAAGATGCTCCCCAAAAGTCTTTGTACATTTTGTACATGCAAATTTTTGTGTACTATAATATGGTACAGTAGCGATTTAGGTGTGGTAAAACAGGGTTTTCGATCTTCGGTAGTGTATTTTAGCAAATTTCTGGTTATCTGACGCCAAAAATTACTAAAAATTGTCTCAAAACGGCGCGAAGCGCTGAAAAATTTGACATTTTTCCATTCTAAATGCAAATTCTGCCATTTTAAAGATATGTAGGACAAACAATTACTCATTCCGGCGCGGAGCACCGAAAATTTATGGGAATTTTACACCTATTACAGTTTTTGTCTTCCCAAAAATCTTTGTACATTTTGTACACACAAATTTTTGGGTACTATAATATGGTACAGTAGCGATTTCAGTGTAGTAAAACAGGGTTTTCGATCTTTTGCAGTGTATTTTAGCTAATTTCTGGGTCTCTAAAGCGCCGAAAAATTTGACAGTTTTCCTTTTGAAATGCAATTTCTACCATTTATAAAGATATATAGAACACACAATTACTCATTTCGGCGCAAAGCGCCGAAAATTTAAGCGAATTTCAGACCTTTTTTTGCAATCTTTGTCTTCCCGAAAATCTTTGTACATGTACAAAGACGGTCCCGAAAAGTCTTTGTACATCGGGAAAATTCTTTGCCGAGTACAAAAAAACACTGGTCCCAATAATAGAGACAGCTTCAGCAATTTGCACAGTAATTGCGCAGATGTACGAGTAATACTGCATAAACAAACATAAAGCGAATTGCAAGCCAGTATTTAAACCCTGAGTTCGCAAAACGTTCCTACCTCCCGTTGTGTTTTGCCTTTAGAGAAGGTTTTTTGGTCAAAGGCGTGGCCGCTTCACCCCACCTCTTTTACATACCGACCTGCCGACAACACAACATACTGAACTATGTACCCTCTACATATTTTGTTCACTATCATTCATTATTGTTCCTGTTAGCGTCTAATTTTTAAATAAATTTTAATTTTATTTTTTCTCGCTTTTTTGAGATTCAGCAATTAAATGTTTGCTTCGAAGCAAGTTATGGATTCGCTGTAGGTAATTGAAATTCATATGATTTTGATGATTATTTACATAAGTATGATTAATAATTATATTCATTCGTATAATTGAATTTATAAATTCTCGGATGGAAAATTTTGCATACCGCATTGCTTCCATTTAAGTTAAGCCTCTTGACAAACATAACACGGTGAATTTAGGTGAAGTTACGGAAGTATAGACGATATAAATCAACTAAGTCTGCAAAAATTGCATCATGTTAGACTATTAAGCTACACGTCTTTTTTTAATGCAATGCAAGCATCTTACAATTTTTCAAAATTTAATTTTGACTTATCTTTTAGATTTTATGTGATTTTATGTTTTATTAAGCGATGACTGGTTTGGCTTCGTTTCGGATTATGTGGATGGCAAAAGATCGAACTTAATCTTGAATTCGTTTGAGCCAGGTAATTTCTATTTCTACATGCCTCCACACCTGGACAATGGGTTCAACTCGGTTCAACCCGGTATCACCTGATGGCCACTCGGTATCACCTGGGAAAATGGCGGGTGTCACCTGAATGTTTTTATGAAAAAATCAAGATACACGCTGCAAAACCAATGTAGGATTACTAAAACATGTAAATAGATCATTTAGACCAATCAGCAGTCCAACTTAACAACCACCACCAACCAACCAGTCAGCCAACCAATCAACCAAATAAATAACTAACTAACCAACCAACCAGCCAACCAAACAACCAACTAACCAACCAAACAGCCAACCTACCAACCAACCAATCAACGAACCAACCAACTAACTATAATTAACTAACTAATAACTAACCAACCGATCAACCAACTTACCAACCAACCAACCAACCAACCAAACAATCAACCAACCAACTAATTAACCAACAAACCAACCAACCAACCAGCCAGCCAACCAACCAATTAACCAGCCAACCAACCAAATAACCAGCCAACCAACCAACCAGCCAATCAATTAACCCACCACTTAACTAAAAAACTAACTAACCAACCAGCCAACCAATCAACCAACTTATCAACCAACCAACCAAACAATCAACTAACAAACCAAACAACCAACCAGCCAACCAACAAACCAACCAGTCAACTAACCAACCAACCAACCAACTAACCAACAAGCCAACTAAGTAACTAACTAACCAACCAATCAACCAACTTACCAACCAACCAACCAACTACCCAACCAGCCAACCAACCAACCAACTAACCAGCCAACCAACCAACCATCAACCAACCAACCAGCCAACCAACCAACCAACCAATCAACCAACCAACCAACTATAACTGACTAACTAACTAATTAACCAACTGATCAACCAACTTACCAACCAACTAACCAACCAAACAATGAACCAACCAACTAATTAACCAACCAACCAGCCAGCCAACCAACCAGCCAACCAACCAACCAACCAGCCAGACCAACCAACCAACCAGCCAACCAATCAACCAAGCACTTAACTAAAAAACTAACCAACCAACCAGCTAACCAATCAACCAACTTATCAACCAACCAACCAAACAATCAACTAACCAACCAAACGACCAACCAGCCAACCAACAAACCAACCAGTCAACTAACCAACCAACCAACCAACTAAACAACAAACCAACTAAGTAACTAACTAACCAACCAATCAACCAACTTACCAACCAACCAACCAACCAACTAACCAACCAACCAGCCAACCAACCAACTAACCAGCCAACCAGCCAACCAACCAACCAACCAACCAACCAACCAACCAACCAACCAACCAACCAACCAACCAACCAACCAACCAACTAACCAACCAACCAACCAACCAACTAACCAACCAACCAATCAATCAACCAACCAACTAATTAACTAGCTAACTAACTAATCAGCCAACCAACCAACCGGTCAACCAATAGCAAACTAAACAGCCAACCAACTAACCAATTAATTAACAAACCAACCAACCACCAAACAACCAACAACCAACCAATTAACCAACCAGCCAACCAACCAACCACCACCAAGAAACAAACAACCAACCAACCAATTGACCAACCAAACAACCAACTAATCAACCGGCCGACTAACCAATCAATCAGCCAACCAAGGAACTAGCCAACCAACCAACCAATCAACTGGCCAACCAAGCAAGCAAGCAACCAACTAACTAACTAACTGGCCATCCAACCAAGCCAGCAAAAAACCGGCCAACCAACCATTTAACTAGCCAACCAACCAATTAACCAACCAACCAACCAGCAACCAACCAACCAACCGGCCAACCAAACAACCAACCAACCAACAAACCAACTAACCGGCCAACCAACCATTTGAGTAGCCAACCAACCAATCAACCAACCAACCAATCAACCAACTGACCAACCAGCCAACCGGCCAACCAAACAATCAACTATATACCCAATCAATTAAGCAACCAACCCATTGGCCAACCAACCAACCAACCAACCAACACACGACCAACCAATCAACAAACTAACGAGCCAACACCCCAACTTACTGGCCAACCAACCAACCGGCCAACAAAGCAAATAACTAGTCAATCAACCAACCAGCCGACCGACCAACTAAGAGGCCAACCAACCGACCAACCAGCTAACCAACCAATTAACTAGCCAACCAACCGGCCAACCGACCAACCAACTAGCCAACAAACGATCAAACATCCAACCAACCGGCCAGCCAACTAGCCAACCAAATAATTAACCAACTAATTAAGTGGCCAACCAGCTAACCAAACAACCAACTAAACAACCAACCAATCATATGGCCAACCAAACAACAAAACAATAGACCAATCAACCAACCAACTAGCCAATTAAACAACTAACCGGCCAACCTACCACCCAACCAAACTGCTCAAACAACTATCTGGCCAACCAACCAATTAGCCAATCAATGCATAACCGACCGATCAACCAACTCACAAATCAATCACTCAGCCAATGAACGAACTAACCAACCAGTCTGCTGATAAACTGACAAGCCAACCCATTTAATGACCAACCGACCAAATGACAAATCATCAGATCAATCAAGCATCTAACCGACCAATCAAGCAGCCACTTAGCCAACAAACCAACCAGTCAGTCGATCAATTAGTCAACCATTTAACTAGTCAATCAATCAACCAACCAAGCAACCGATCAATCATTTTATCAACCGACCAGCCAAATTTTTCCCGACTTTTTAAGTAAAAAGCTACACATGTTTTTGACATTTCACAGCGTAAAAATACTAAAATTTACAGCGCTTGGCGCCATTTATTTAAAAACTCACCTTTTGCTTATTTCAGTTTTTGATAGATGAAATTTTTCGGCAAATAAGATTTTCTGCATTTTTATCATACAAAAAGGTGCAAAATCGAGCGCAAAAGTATATGAATGTCGGAAATTTTTCGGCGCTTCGCGCCAGATAGCTATTTCAGCATACTTTTATTCTATTTTCATTTCTTGTACAACTTTTTAAAATTTCCGACGCTACGCATCAAACGCTACAAATACGGGAAACCGAGCAGTAATTCAAGCTTCTAAACGTCCTTCCGCCAGAAATCCACAAATTTTCCGATACTTCGCGCTGGATTTTCACTGAAGTCAACGAAATTTAATGATTTTTTTCGCACAAAATTGTCAAAAACTTCAAAAATTTTCGAAGAAATGTTATGCTAAAATCGATTTCAAACGAAAGTAGACGACGTAAAACACTGAAAAAACGCCAGTCCGCACGTGAAGGTCCTAAATTATTTGTCAATAAAAAAGTCCGCAAAATCTACTTGAAAATGGTAAAAATATCAAAATATTTCATTAACTATTCTGTATTTTTTATCTTTGGAAACCTATAAATTGAAAGACTTCGGAGACCGTCTTTGCATTTGAACAAAGGGACCTTGTATAAAAACACTGGACAGAGGTATGCAATCGGTGCAGGTATCAGGGCGTAATATCCGCTGCTACTGCGGCTGGCATTCAAGACTGAAGTCAAACATTGATTTAAAATAATTTCTACATTTCTTATCTTTAGAAATGTGTCAAATTGAGCTTCATAAAAACGCCCACTTTGCGCCAGATATAAATGCTGCTTAGCTTATGTAAACCTGCAAAAGTGAGCATAAAAGAATAAATACATCGAAAATTTCCAGCGCTTCGCGCCGGATATAATTTCTATTGCATACATTCAGAAAGCTGCAAAATTGAGCTCATAAGGATAAAAACATCGGAAATTTACGGCGCTTCGCGCAAACTATAATTACTGTATTGCTGTTTAGAAAGTTGCAAAATTTAGGTAAAAGGATAGAACTCTCAAAAATTTTGGCGATTCGCGCCAGGCATAATTACTGGATTGTTTATTTCCAGAAACCTACAAATTTGACTTTAAAAAGATAAAAATGTAGAAATGTTTCGGCGCTTCGCGCCAGATATAATTTAAGCGCTCTCTCTCTATTAGGAAAGCTTCAAAATTCAACTTGAGGAGATCAGAACGTCAAGAATTTTTCGCCAGTTTTATAATACGCCCGTTTTTGCACTGTTTGTCTTCAAAGGCTGCAAAATTGAGTTTAAAAGAGTAAAAATGCTAAAACATTTCTCGAATCAAAAATTTTAGATTTTTTCGAATATTTTCATTCGCCATTATATGGAACTCGTCGACAGACGTTTAGTCGAATATATTTTTGTACTAGGTTAAAGTTTTACAGCTGGCGCAAAATTTCAGAGGACAAAAAATCTAAATACCAGAATTTTGTCTGTCACTTATCAACCCTACATGCCTCAAAATTAAGTCGAAGGTGATGAAAATGCCATAATTTTCCATTAATAATGCAGACGTTACTAATCCATTCATAAGTCTGTTTCGATAAATTCCTAAAATTGAGCTGAAATGGGAAATTATCAACATTTCTGCTAGATTTAATATTCTTATTTCCCGTTTCGCATGAACGAAGCAGTTACAAACCTAAGCAAAGTTTAAGGATGATTAAGGATGCAAATTGTGTGGCGAGAACGGTAATAAGCTTCGGTACTGCTGGTATACTCGTATCTCTGAAAAGCGATCATATTGAGCTTAGCTTAAGATGATAGAAGGTCAAGATTATTTGGCGCCTCGTGCCAGATGTAATGTTTGATGTTTTGAAAAATTAAAAAGGCCAAAATTTTCACGCACTATTTGACAGATATAATAAATTATTTCATCGTTTATTTGTAAAGCCCGAAACATACTTCACGCGATTCGCGCCGCAGAGGGGTTTGCGGCCACAGTATACCCAAAAATGTGACGTCATGGCGCAAAACTGGCGCGGTGAAATTCATCTGCCGCTTCGCGTCACCTAGGCATACTTCACGCGGCGCAGTCGCCGCGCGGCAAGAAAAACATGGCGCCAACTGGGCGACCCTTCGCCGCTTCGCTGCCGCTTCGCTCGATGTTGGCATACTCCGCGCGAATTGCCGCAATGATAGCGCATTGATTTCTTTCATAATCGATCTTTTTCAAATCGGCGAAAGCTCATTTAAATTAATTTATTCATTTATAATGTAGGTTACCATGTTAGGACACCATGTACTGTATGTATGTACCACTGATGTCGGCTGGTTAGCAGAATCACACGATATCATTCTGAAAGAGATGGAGGAGGAAGTTTGTTTTACACTTGCTTGTTATCTGCACAGTGCAGGAAAATTCTGCACCTCATTTATCAGTGTTGTATCGAGATCTACGATCCTAAGCAAAAAATGCATAAAGCAAAAATAAAATCACACAACCGAGTGTTCAGAAGCATTCAGGATTCATGCACCTTTTCTATACAAGAAATGACAAAACTTCCAGAATCAATGACTGAACGTCTTGCATCCTGCATGAATTTTTTAACACTATTTATTCAAAAGACAGGTATGTACGCAATAATTAAAAGCTACACAACAAATTGGAGAAAGTCCGATCAAAAACGTACAAATCCAGTACTGCCATATACGTACTTCTGTGCATACGTGGGCAGCAGGAAAATTCTGGGGGGTGCAAGATTCTTCAAAGGTCAAAAAATGGTCTTAAAAATGATGGTATGGCGTAAAAAACACCATTTTTCGACGTTTCTCATCAAGCACTATCCATTGGCATCAAAACATTGCGAAAAAACGAAAAAATTTTCAAAAATTGAATTCTGGGGGTATTTTGGTTTCTCGGGGAGGGGGGGTGTGCATACCCCCAAAACCCCCCACTCCCGGGTGTGCTTCTATGACAATTCAAAATCGACGAAGATCGTTTGCGCTCACGTAGATACGTACTTCATTATAGATTCAGAGCAGATCAATACCGGCGCACCTCATTAGCATTCGCGAGGAAAGTCCAAACGTTTGGACTTCTGCGGCGCGGTGAAAAAATTCGAAAAAATGCTAAAAATAGACATTATTTGCTTCTCGCCACGCGGTGAAGTATGTCATGAAAAGCGGCAAAAAAATTGGACTTTAGCGAATTTGGTTGCGGCGCGGCCGCGGCTTGAAGTATGCCTTGGGCCGCTTGAAGTATGTCTTGAAATGCGGCGCGGCAAACTTCGCGCCTCGCCGCGCGGCGCCAGGAAGTATGCCATGGGTCAGCGCGAATTTGGCGCGGCGACCGCTGCGGCGAATTTGCGCCGTTCGCCGCGCCGCGTGAAGTATGTTTCGGGCTTAAAAAGGCTGCTCAATTGGACTTATGTAAAGAATAGGGTAGAAATTTTCCATAATAAGGTCAATTTTTTGCGTTGTCTTGTCTTGTCCTTTAAAAATCTGCGAAATTGAGCTGAGGATGATAAAACGGCCTAAAAAATTTCCAGAGGTGAACAACACTCTAAAAACTATAATTGTAAACAATTAGTGTACTGACTGATGATGCTAAATGCGAGTAAATTAAGACGGATAAAACAAACGCAAATGATGCATGCAGACATGCAGAATGTTTCGGAAAAGTTATGAGGTAACATATTCCAAAACAACCCTTTTTCGAACCAGCAACCAACCACAATTTTTGGCCGCCGGTATCACCTGGAAGATCGGCCTTTGTCCAGGTATGCATGCCTCCATAGTTTGCTTAATTCATTTGTCAGGAAGAATGATTTCTCTTCGTTTCTCATAGATGTTTAGAATGTTTCATGATTGCATTCAGTGGCGGATCTAGGATTTTCCTAGGGGGCGGTATCCCAACTTTTCCAAAAACAGTCAAAAATATGTCCAAAAATTTGCCCTCAATGCGCGAAATGGCGTTTTTTCGTTGTTTTACATTGTATACTTTTAATAAAATCACTTTTGACGCAATTGAAAATTTTGAAATTTTCGACAATTTTGTGCGAAAAAATCAGTAACTTTCTTTGACTTTAATAAAAATCTGGCGCGAAGCGCCGGAAATTTTGTGAACTTAAGGCGGATAGACGTCTAGAAGCATGATTTACTGCTTGATTTCCTGTATTTATAGCATTTGATGCGAAACATCGGAATTTTTAATTTAAAATAGAAGAAAACTATGCAAAAATAGCTGTTTATGCTGCTAAAATTGTTTTGAAACC
This sequence comes from Mermis nigrescens, assembly GCA_036768485.1. Lineage (NCBI taxonomy): Eukaryota > Metazoa > Nematoda > Enoplea > Mermithida > Mermithidae > Mermis > Mermis nigrescens. Next base: position 12,858,403 of record JAVLUZ010000157.1, on the reverse strand, counting down.
TACATGAACAGATAATGGCTTCCAGGTCGCCAAGAAAGTAACTAAATTTCATTAATAGGTATCATCCGGCGCGTAGCGCCGAGAAAATTCGAGAAATTATGGTCACTGACTGCCAAAAATCATTGCAAATTGCATATCTATTCTTTATCTCGCCAAATATTTTTGGCCAATGGGGAGTGGCCGTCCTCCCCGCGCCCTAAATCCACATCTGATTGCATTAGAAAATCGGCAAGACCGTAAGTGTTTTTGAGGATCAATTTAAATTGTCCTCCCTTATCTCCAGAATTGAAGTTTCGGCTAGTATTTTTAGTTTTTGCAGCTTTTATCCGGAAGTCAATGCCAATTTATGCCATAATCTATAATTTGAAGAGTCTTGAGCCATTATATACGTGCTCAGCTGTTTCTGACATAAAATCAGCTGTTGATCAATATCTGTTACCTGTGTCGTATCGTTTTGTATCGTATTATATTGTATTGCATCGGAATTGATTATCAGTAAATTATTATATTGAATTAATTATTAATGCCTATACTTATTTCATCATCATTAAATTCGTGTACGCACTGTTTAGGATTAACTTGTATTCCTTGGCTAGACGACTTTAGAAAAATGTCATATTTACCGTACGATTCTCAGGGTACTGTAAGTCAGCCACCTGTTCGACGCGTTTCTATGGGTGCTGAACCCAAGCCTAGTTATTCATCCTCATCGCAGTCGTGGATACATAATTATGGCTTACAGGTACCCACCTAAAGAAAAAATGTATTTTTTATGCCTTTTTGCGACTCACATATTCCTGCATACTCGCACAAGTCTTTGACCAATTCTCGTTATATTGGTACATGCCATAGGTGGGCGGCAACGAAATTCTGGGGGATGCAAGATTTTTCAAAGGTCAAAAATGGCCTTAAAAATGGTGCTATGGCGAAAAAACACCATTTTTCAACGTTTCTCATCGAGCACTATCCACTGGCATCAAAAATTGCGAAAAAACAAAAACAATTTCAAAAATTGAATTCTGGGGAGTATTTTGGTCTCTCGGGGTGCATACCTTCAAACCCCCCGCCCCACGCCTAGATATGGACATGCGAAACGGCTTAGAATTTTGAATGGGTGTGTAGTAGGACATTTTCAACGGCGCGAGGAGATTAGAGGCATATATGTAACAGAGGGGATGGGAATCCCTCATCCAAAACTTGTTGTCCCCCATCCCCCTAAAGCCAAAAAAATTTTTGACCCCCTTCGATTTTTAGAAAATACTTTTGGAAGATTTTAAGTATTTTTGGCCGTTTTCAGTCAAAAATCGGAGATTTTCTACCCATCCCCCATCTAAAAATGGCCGGTGACCCCCCTCTAAAATTTCGAGCCGTTAAATGTATGATTCGAGGCCTTTTAATTAAAAAAAACGATGAAGCCTGATGTTTGCCTTCTAATCCAAAATGAATATTGTTTTTGTTTTTAAACAACGACATGTATAATTCTCGATGCATTGTGGAAAACGGAATGCACCTGCTTATGTATACAATATGTAAGTGATATAATTTTGGATGTACATAAGCTATGTCTAAAAAGTGGGAATGAAAAGAGAGTCAAATTTAGCGGAAAGGGACGTTTTTTGTCGTTTTTCGGCCCACCTCATATTATGTGAATCTAATTCTTCATTTACATCACCTGTTTACTCAAAAATATCCTGTTGAGCTTGCTCAAATGCGTCTGTTTTTAGTCCGATATCCAGAAGATTGCGCGCTATCTGAAGAAATTACCCGAAAAAGACGCCTTATTTTACCAGGTAATCCGTATCGCGCTTATTATAGTTGTGAACACAGCGAACGTGAATAATGAGCTCACATGGGCCTGGGAAGAGGGTTTGAATTAGGAAAAGGAAAATTAGAACAGAAAAAAATTGGAAAAATAAATAGGAAAATAGAAACACATAGAAACCAAAATCCTTTCTTCATTTTCAATTTTTTTTATTTCTCCTTGATATTTGACCTTAATTGATAGAATTTATTAATTAATGACGAGAATTGATCCATTGTGACCTTTGAATTTCTGGAACCACAGGATCGCCAAGATTTTTGACTTTACCCGTGTAATGATTATGTTGAAAATTTTTGGATTACTATATACTGTCACTTTATCTTTTCAAGTTTGCTTATGTGCGGATTACCTATTATCCTAGATACCTGGCTAAAATTTGTTCTGCAAAAAATGTCTATCGTACAGAAGGTGCTCAAAAGAAGTTTAGTCGTCAGAAAGTTCATTTTAGCACAGCAAAACATGTTTTTTGCGTCATGGGGACACAAAAAACAGGTGATGTGGAACCAGCGCAGAAAATTTTTCAAAAACTTGAAAAACGTTGTTAAAATTATTGTCTTTAAGCGCAAAAAACCGTTTGTGCTTGGCTATTGCTTAAAATTTTCCATGTGTGCACGGCTGGTTACAATTTAGTAAATTACTTATTTTGTCCGCAAAAATGTTTAATGAGTCGCATACTAAGTGCATGATCTTGGGGAAAGGTTTTTACCTCAGAATTCGCAATTTCCTAAAAATTCTTTAACAATTGCTGAGAAGGTGCTGTTTTAAGCGTTTTTAGCTATCTATTTGCTCGAAAGTGTCAAATTTCCGGCGCTTCACGCCATTACTCATTTTTGACCATATTTTGGTCAATTTACTCGAATTTGATAATTTTTTCGGAATTATTTATGCTGTTACGCTTTAGAAAGATAGAGCATCATCAGAAACGCCGAAAAAATGATGTTTTTGACGCATATCCACCGTTTTTTAAATCCAAATAGGCACTTTTTTCGCGCCTCCCAAATTTCTATGCCGTGCATGTCTGGTCGCATATAGATGAGAAAAGATTAAATAAAAATTGGAACCTGGTTATATTCCTGCAATAACTCAGACTGCGTTAAATATGTCCATTACTAGATCCTGTGGGACCATACATTGGCAGCAAGAGAATTCTTGTGGGGGGTTGAAATAGCCAAAAATTGTCAAAAATTGTCGAAAATGTTCCTAAAAATAGACTTCTGGGGTCTACAGTAATATGCATGGGTTTTTAACTTCTGCAGGGGCTGTATACCCCCAGACCCCCCCTCCATGTGTGGGTAGGACCATTCGTTGCTTTGGTCCACGATTTCCTCTATTTGTGCTCTTGCTGTATTTTCTAATTACTTTTTGCCTCAAGTTTCCCTCTGTCAAATACACTTGTGCGTGACATTCTAATAGATTATTTTTTAGGAGCTTAATCGAACTCTTAATTATGCTTTATCGTTGGGCTGCACTGACTTTGTAAATTATTTGAAAGAATCATTGATGAGCGAAAAAGAGACTGATGCTCTGACTTCCGTTCAACGTGACCACGTCAGCTATATCCTTAAGATGTTGAGGTACTCCTTTGAATTCCATCTCGTAGACAGTGTTTTTTGTACAAGGTCCGTATGTACATGTACAAAGATGGACCCTAAATGTCTTTTGTACTTTTTGTACACGGCAAAAACTGAGTTGCTCGACTTTTGGTAGTGTATTTTAGTTAATTTCTTGGTCCCTAAGGGCAAAATCACTAAAAATCGTCTTAAAACGGCCCGCAGCGCTGAAAAATTTGACATTTTTCTTTTCGAAATGCAATTTCTGCCATTATAAAGATAAATAGAACATACAATCACTCGTTTCGGCGCGAAGCGCCGAATTTCCTGCGAATTTTAGACCTTTTTTGTAATTTTTGTCTTCCCAAAAATCTTTGTACATGTACAAAGATGGTCTCGAAGTCTTTGTACATCGGGAAAAATCTTTGCTGAGTACAAGAAAACACTGCTAGGTGAATAAGAAAATTGTTTCGCTTTATACTACGGCAGTCAATTGCTTAGCAGACCATAATGTGTCTGACTGTTTCGGAAATTTGGCGGAATTGAATTATACTTTTTACGGGGAGCTGTATTTTATATCATATTTTTTGGCATAAATTACAAATAGATGAAAGTGGACTAAAAACTTCTCAAATTTCACCTGATGTGCCTTGTGACAAAAAAATTAGTGACTGACGAGCGCAGTGGGTTCAAAGGGCATAAATCGATCTTTAATTTACCTTGGTCCCCGCTCAAAATTGCAAGCTGAGCTGAGTAGTTATTGCTGATCATTTATTATTTTTTTTGGTAGAAAGTCGAGAAAATGTCCTGATTTTCGATTTAAATTTGGGGGAAATGCATGGTCTGCAGCAGTTAAAACAGATACCTATTTGCTACCGGAAATTACAACGCAATATACCATAGGTGCACAAGGTCAGGGTCGGCAGGAGGGGGGTTGAAATCATAAAAATCCAAAAGAGGTGATTTACCTTTCACAATTTTTTTGCTGTCTTAACTATCAAAATTGTCAAAATAGCCTATAAAATGTTTTTTCGTGGTAATATCGCATTTTAAAAGCACTTTTAAAGTCCATTTTGACTGCATTCTATCACTTTTAACACTATAAAATTCAAAAACTTTTGGGCGCTTTATGAGTAAAAAGTACTTAAAAGTTCTGATCTGGCGCGAAGCGCCGGAAAAATTTTGACGTTTTTACCGCTTTTGACCTCAAAAATGATGCAGAAAACGTTCCGCAGCTCAAAATCGTCGGACAATACCTGTTCGGCTGACCCTTCGGGGGGTGGGGGTAATGTCTCCCTCACTCCCCATGTGCATGTATGGCAATATGGCTTGAAAGGGAGTTTTGAGCTAAAGTTTGAGGCAGTAAAATCCTAAAAATGAAGAAGAAGTTTCATACTGCATGCCCTTATTTTCTTACTATAAATGAGTCATGCATGAACACGGTCGAAAGTTCTGGGAGGGTAAATCGGGTTTCCTGGGGGGAATAAATGAGTAATTTTTTCACCTATTTAATATTAAATTATTACACATTTTGATACTTAATTCGTGTTATTTCATTTTACACTAATATTTTTGCTTAAAATTGCTCTGAAAACAGATAACAATAAGGGCGAATAAGTGACCTGCGACATCAAAAATATACAAAATAATTGAAGGAACTTGCCTGGATGAATTAATTGGACAGTCTACTGTGATACCGTTAGACGTCATTTAACGCTTTTTCATGGTTTGAGCAACAGCTTTGGTCCCAAGGCGGCCCGGGTGAGGGGCGTATGCCTTCGAAAGTCCTGGTAGGGGGGATAAGCCCCCATAACCCCAGTGTGTATGTGTAGATATGAGTGTGGCTTTCCTAATTTTTCCATGGGTATCGGATAAGCAGTTTCAAATCTACTTAAAATAAGTATTTAAATGTCTGAAAAAAGTAATAGTTTTCCGGACAAAATGTCACGTTTCGCTCTATTGCAATTTTAGGATAACACAAGTCTTTTTATTCGAGTTTTAAGCGAAGTTCGGTTAATAGGTATATAATACAGGAAAATTTAATTTAAAAATGAGCTTGCTAAGCGAGGAGTTGTGAACAGTCGCTTCTAAGAATTAATTTAATGTGATTCTAGGTGAAAAATGCATGTTATTACTACCATCTTGTCTGACATTTCCATTTCCAGAATATCACGTCTCCTATAATGCTCACTTTACCCATCTATGTGCTTTTTACTAGTTTTGCTTTTCATAGAGATGATTAAACATGTAACGAATGGCGTTTTTGTTTTAGTGGTGCGACGCTAAAGCGTGGTGAACCCGTGCCCGCATTATTTAAATGAAATACGACTGTGATTTAAACGTACCTACTCGTATTGTCTATTCTTACATGCGCTGAGTTTTTGTATATTTTGTCTGTAAACTAAAACTTTAAAGGTGACACTAAACGTATAAAACTCCTAGTCCCTTTAAGCTGCACGTTCTTTACATGCTGTGACAGTTATCACTTTCATTTAGTACAATTTCTTATGCTGTTTCTAAATATGTATGTTATTTTCTGTGAAAATTATTTTTGAAAGAGGTACAACTAAAAAACTATTACAATGCATAGGAATAGGCGCCTGGTGGAGGATATTCATGCAAAACAAGAAAGAGTAGATTTCTGCCGTGTTAAACACATCCATGGGTTGCATTTGAAAAGCTGGAAAGGAACAAACCACTAAATTTTCCATTAGAACCTTTATTTCCCATTTTGAGTTTTTAAGATATCAGTTTGAATGGGCCAAAAAATGCTTATTTTTACTACTCTGGAACTTCTCAACAAGCTAAACCATTAAAAACGATGTAACTGAAGCCAAAACGAGGCTAGACAAAGTTTTGGACACATGAATAAGGAAGAAAAAACGCCAATATAGTGATTCATTATGCCTCCGGACAGCGTAGGGCACGTTGAACTGAGTTAATGTATCAGAAAATCAATTCGCACGATAGTCTGTTTCAAAATTCTTGAGACTTTTCTCAGTAAGGTGATTAGGATGCAGTAAGAATTCAGCCAATCAGCGTGAAGGCTTTCGTCCAGTTGGCTATCTATTGCGCGTTATTTGGATCTAATCCTTGTGCATTGGCACTCTGGGTCAGTTTTGCTCTTAGAGCTGTGGGACCGCAACCGGCAGCTTCGCACTCGAAAAATACTTACACGCCGACGGAGTCGAACTCCGTATTTCTCGCCGTGTAGTGAGTAGCAATACCGATGGATCATATAGGGAATCGCCTATGAAGTCTTTAATGTTACACCGATCATTTTACAACTAGCGAATCAGTTGATGCGAGAGGCGGATACTAAGAAACTGCTATTGGCGGTGTTGCTAATATAATACTTTCGAAGCACTATACTGTAAAAAGTCTTTTTTGAAACAGACTGTGGGTTGGTACTGCCAGTTATGGCTTTCTCTGGATTTAATCCTCACGAATGAGGAAACAAAGGTGGCTAATAAATTGCAGGCTTACCGCCTTTAGTCTGTTCCATTTGACGTTGCGGCTTTCTTTTGAATTTAATCCGCATGGATGAGGCTAGAAAAGTTGTTTAAACTTTTGAGGTAGTAAAGTGGTTTAGCTATAGCCATTGTCTCGCCGTAACGCGTAGAGTATTACAGATGTACATACTCATAGTTTAAACCACTTGTAGGAACTTTCAATTTTTTAAAAAACCTCAATGGACTATAAGACTGAAACATGTCAAAGGCATACCTACATATATATTTCAGAAAAACTTTTCCAATCGCGAAAGTCGAATCCAACAACAAGAAATCACTTCTGTACTCCAACGTATGTAGAATTTTTGTCATTTAATCTTCGTTAACTGGTTCTTCGACTTAAGCGAAATTGGAAAAAGCCTGCAACTGAAATATGCCTTTAAAGGGATATCCTATAACTCATCGGTTTGTACCTATAGTCTGTTTCATTCAGCTTTGAGGTTTTTGAATTGAAAATATTTAAAGTCACTACAAAAAGTGTGTTAAACTAGTGGGGTAAAGATTATATTTTACAGTATATCGAGTCACATGGAGACATATGCCATTGTTAAGTCGCATTACTGCATCAAAATCTTAAACCACTTTTGTAGCTTGATTCTTACGGAAAAATTTAAAAGAAAACCGCAAAGTTAAATGAAACAGACTATATGTATGTACCTTGCTATTATCTACCTACTCTAAAATATTGTTCTTGTAGGATATGTTTTGTGCATTTGTTGTCATTTTGAACTTTTTCAAAAAAATCAACAACAACAACAACAAAGATTTATTGCAAAACGTACAAGACATGGTAAAAATAAAGACACAGCGTACGATACAAAGATATGATAAAACGATATATGACTAAAACGTCAGCAACGGGACACGCAGTCACGAACGTGAAAACTTACACGTGCCCCTTCAGATGAACAGAAAAATCAAAAGCATTTAGTTTGCGTTTAAAAATTTCTAAGCTAGGTGAATTTACAACATCAACTGGAAGTGAATTCCACAGATTCACATATCTATGACTGAAATCATACTTGAGAATATCTGAACGAGCTACTGGAACAGTCAGTTTAAGGTTATTGACAGAGCGAGTATAGTTGCGATTAAATGCGAAAAACTCGTCACAGAGAATGTGTGATTTTCCATTAATAATCTGATAATAAAAGGATAAAGCAAAACGAATACGGCGTATTTCGAGACGTTCTAACGACAGACTTTTTAAACGATCATTATATGACAAACCACTGTTAAAACCAAAAATACAACGGGTAAACTTGCGCTGAACTCGCTCGATACGATCAATATCTCGAATACGATAAGGACTCCAAACGGTACAGCAGTACTCTAAAAGCGGACGAACATATACAACAAAAGCACGAGACAAAATTTTATGATCACGAGAGAAGAATAACTTCAGTATCAGACTGGATCGCTGAGAAGCTTTTTTAATCACTTCATGATAGTGCTGCTGAAATTTCAAATTTTGAGACATTAGAACACCTAAATCGCGGACACAGTCAGAATCAGAAGGTAAAAGTTGATTTCCAATAAAATATTGATGTTTAGGATTATTATAACCCATGTACAAAACTGAGCATTTATCAATAGATATCTGAAGCTGCCATTCACGCGACCATGTATAAAGCTTATTAAGGTCGTTTTGAAGTATAGTTTTAGAAGAGGACAAATTATACATTTTAACATCGTCAGCAAATAACCGAATACGACTACTCATATTATCACATAAATCATTAATGTAAATCAGAAAAAGGGTTGGCCCTATCACGCTCCCTTGCGGGACGCCGCTAGTTACATTAAAGCTATCTGAAAAAGAACTATTAACAACAACGCACTGAGATCGAGAGGATAAAAAAGATTTAAGCCAGTTGAAAAGAAAACCATTTAGACCATATGCAGAAAGTTTATGAAGTAATTTTGTGTGCGATAAAGAATCGAAAGCTTTTTTAAAGTCGATAAAAATTACATCTACAGTAGATTTTCTATCAATAAATTATGCCCATTCGTTTTTACACTTTAGCAATTGCATTTCACATGATCGACCTTTTAAAAATCCAAATTGGAGAGGAGAAAGTAAATTATTTATATTTAAGTAATCCAGAATCTTTTTATTAACAATTTTTTCCATAATTTTACAAGGAGAGCAACACAACGAAATCGGACGATAATTTTCTACACAAGCAGAATCACCTTTATTTTTGAAAACTGGAATTACGTTTGCTTGATACCACAATTTTGGAATTGAACCTGATCGAAAGAAGTTTCAAAGATGGAAGCAAGAGGAGGAGAAAGCAAATAACCTAGTTTTTTAATAAAAAATGAGCATAGGCCATCAGGAGCCACATGCAGTACTTGGTTTAGATTCGCGAATAGCTCTGTAAACGGTGTCTACATCGAAATTCATTTCTGCTAACGAAGAAAAAGTACGAGCCTGAAAAACAGGAAGATTTTGATCATCAACAGTGAAAACAGAGGCAAAATATGAGTTAAAATGATTAGCTTTTACATGATCGTCATCTAATTCAATACCATTAGATAAAGTCGGGGAAATAAACTTTCCTGATTTTTAAACGAGAATTAACAAAATTGTAAAAGTTACGGATATCGCCTGATTTCAAAACTTCTAATTCTTCTTTAGCGTAAAAATTTTTGGTTTCTCTTTTTATAGATTTGCAGAAACTAGAAATCAAATAGATTAACGGTACCTAGGCGAGATAGACAGATCACTTGAAGCCTGCATGTCACACGTATATACCTCCAACAATTGCGAGAAAACTAAAAATGTCTTTAATTCATAAGTTTAACACCTGGCAAAATTTACTATACACCTACAAGTACTGTAACAGACTAAGATGATAGCATTGTGTATGTAGTGAGGATGGTCAGCCGACATCTTTCTTTGAAAAGCCATTATTTTTAGCACAGATAATCAACGCGCAGACTTTATATTTGACTATCTGAAGATTGACTTGTTCCCTCTGTATCTTATCGAATGCATACCTGATTTAAAAATGATTGCCTCGCTTTCTTGTTCACAACACATACCCAACTACGACTTTGATTTCAGCGAAAACCTCGTTCCCATTGCCTGTAACTTCTTTGTTATTGAGTAACGCTAGTTCAGTACTTTTACCTATTGCTCTTCTTTTGCGATATTCTCCATGGTCTGTGAGACTTGTGAGTTACGATTGATTTGTTACTTTACCTCTAAGTTGATTTTTTCATTCAATTTCTATTGATAACTTGTATATGTAGGCCGGCCCTTAACCAGGATTTATCTCGGGGAGGGTGCCGAAAATTTATGGGGGCCAGATATCTCGAGAACCATTAGGAGATAGGCGAAAATTAAGGCGGATTTGAGCCTACCTCGGCGAGCTCTATACGATAGCGAAGAAAAATTTCAAGGAAATTTTTAAAAAAATTTTCACTTTATTTCATACTGATATACAGTAAATTTATCATTTAAGCTGATTTCTTATCACTTAATCGACGAAGTATTTCTTATCTCTTGCCTTTGTAGTTAATCATTGCGCTCGCTTTACAGAGAAAAAACAAATATAACGATAAATTCGGCGTCAATCGCCGGATTAACATATTTGCATGTCAAGCTCAAATTTGAGCGGGCTATAAGTGCAATAAATACGAGCTGAGTTCCGGAAAATTCAAGGTTTCCCTTGTCTTGAGCTGTTTTGAGTGAGCTAAAAGGCAAAAACGATAGCTGAGCAGTGAATCAGGCCTAGCACCAGAAAAAGATTGACATGCGCTCTATGTCTCATTCAAATTTGAGCGATTTTTAGCGTTTTAGAAGACAGCGAAGTGCTGGAAAATGTCGAATTTATTAGCTCAAAAGTACGCTGAAAACCCGGTTGGCGTTGTTTCAGACGCACTTCGCCAGTTTTCCATTTTTCCCCTTGGGGGACCCTTGGGAGGAACAAAAATTTCCCCCGGCACCCCATCTTTCTTTCCCCCCATTACGGGTATGTATGTAGGTACATACTTTATGGACCTTTCATTCTTTTCCTATGGCGAAATAGGCGTAGATTATCTGGATTTATGATTCAAGCTTGGCCTTCACTAGAAATACCTATATTTTTATGATAGTTCAAAGCGAAAAATTCATTTTTTCCGTTTGGTATATTTTATTTTTATGGCGTTTTTCCCATTTTCCGGCGACTCTTTATTTGAGCCACAAATGAAAAAGACTTGTTATTATTTAAGGTGAAAGAAGCTGGGAAAAGTTATTACGCCTGATCCTTGGAAGGCAGGTGCAAGAAATACAACTGAAGGTGGTGGTCGCAAACTTGGAGAAAACAAAGCCCTCACCGCTACCAAAAACAGGTTCGATAGGTGCATACTTAAATAGGTACTACGCTCATTTCACCCATTTCTATAACTTGAAATTCTTACCTCCCATACACGCATTTTTGCGGTATGAGGAGATATCCTCTAGCGACTTTTGAAATGTCATATTCTTTCAATCTATTCTTGGACGAAGAACAGCACGCTAGCCTAGAGTTTGTAATATTGTCCAAACAAAAAATACACATTTTGATAGGTACGAATATAATTTAAACTTATTAGTTGTAGGATTGTTCAAGAGAAATGGTCGAAAAAGATATTCGATAAAAGACGACCCTATGTTAACCGGAGCTATAGGACATTAAAATTAGTATTTTAAATGTCAAAGGACCATAGGCATCTTCAATGTCAACTCTTAATTCGCATACTTTACCTCATTATTCTCTGGCTTAGGCTTAGTTTAGATGCTATAAGCCTTAAAGATGCTTTAGGTCGACACACTCCCACTTAGGTCTTCGTTCAGCTGCTTTCTGCTTGAATAGGTAGATTTATATGCATTTATGCGCAAATTTGCATGAATGTATAAAAATAAATTGGCATATGCCTCAGTCACGAGAAAATTTCGCTGTATTATTTCCATATTCATACTCAAAATGTCGAACATGTCCCAAAAGAGTTAATTTTTTACAAGAAAAACTCAAGTTTCTTTTTAACTTCTTAATGAAAATGTTTCGAAAGTGTGACATTTTTATGCGAATCTTGGATATCCCGAGAAATAATGGATGGTTTTCAATCGGAATTTTTCGCTGCTTTTTTTAAGGTTACCTAGCTGGAAAATTCGTTTTTATGACAGGTTTCATGGATTTCTGGACGTTTTTGTTCGGACCATATTCTAAAATTACTCCGACAAATTAGGGATATGCCGGGTTCGATTTTCTGGATTTGTCGAGTTCGGGTTCGAAATTTTTGAATTTTCGGGTCCGGTTTACGAATTTAAGGAACATCGGGTCCGACCTCGGCTTTTAAATGTTTTAATGCTAATAACTATGTTTTTTTGTTGCAACGTAGACGCAATATGTGCTTCGAATTGAGTTACATAAACATGAGCATATATGTAAAAAAGCCTCTCAGCCATACGTGGGCAACAGAAAATTCTGGGGGGGGGTGCAAGATTTTTTTGAAGGTCGAAATATGGCCTTAAAAATGGTGGTATGGCGATAAAAACACCATTTTTCGACGTTTCTCATCAAGCACTATCCATTGGCATCAAAAAATTGCGAAAAAAACGAAAAAAATTTTCAAAAATTGAATTCTGGGGGGGTATTTTGATTTCTGGGGGGGTATTTTGGTTTCTGGGGGTGATACCCCCCCCAAACCCACGCCCAGGTGTGCTCTCAGCTAAATTCAAAAATTGTAAAACTAAAGCAAAACTTTGGGGTCCGGACCGGATTCGAGTTTGAAATGCTGACGCGTTCGGGTTTGTGGTTAACCGAAAAGATCGGTTTTTGTGGGTTCGGGTGCCTGGCACACCCCTACGACATATTAGTTATGCAATTCGTGCAGGCAGACCCCTTCTTTTTCTATTAAATGCATAATGGATGATATAACTCATTCCGTCCTTTGTTTTGATGCAAATATAAGTATGTATGTCTGAAGTTAAGAAAACTATTCGCAAACGCTTTTATGGCTTATCCTTCGCTTAAGTGAAGAAAGAGTAGATAGCGGCAAAAATATCTAAAAAATCAAGTAATATAAACAAGCTCACTATTTACATATGAGCCATTTCCGTATAAATAGCCGGAATGCGAAATCCCCCCATAATTAAGAAGTATTTTTACGAAAGTCGTGAAGCAGTCGTCGTCAGCTGTTTAAGACTGCGTTCTGCAGAAGCAATATGCAAGAAAAATCGCTACAATGAAAATTTTTCATAAAATAAAGCGCTTTGTTCATTAACCCCTTCCCTGAGGAAACTTGTCTTACTTTCTCCTAGATGTGGATCGTTGTACACGTATGCTGGAACTCTTATTGTCTTTTATAGGGAATGAGACGTACGTATTTCTGTATGATTAAGCGAAAAGTTTGCATTTTCACTTTATTATAGAAGTTATATGTCAACACTCTAGCAACATTTCAAAATGTTTTGCTATTCCAGCTTATTGTCTATGGATTTGTGAAACACATATACCTAGATACTTTTTAGCTTTATAGGGCTAAATCGCCTAAAGCATGTTGTACACGCTTAAATAGCACTAGTTTGTACATAATAAATGCGTAATAATAAATAATAATAATAATAATATATACATAAATACATAATAAATCTTACTTTGTGATTTTCAGCAATAATTAATTATGAATGACGCCTTTTAAATAGTCTTGTAATTATTTGATTTTTATCGTATTAGCCTATCTAATCAAGGGAATTAAATTTCACTTTTTTGGGCCTCGAGAAGACCAGCCCATAGGCGGGCGACACCACACCAGGGCGTGGGGGTTAACCCACCCCCCCCCCCCGAGAGACCAAAATACCCCCAGAATTCAATTTTTGAAATTTTTTTGCTTTTTCGCAATTTTTTGATGCTAATGGATAGTGCTCGATGAAAACTTCAAGAAATGGTGTTTTTCGTCATACCACCATTTTTAAGGCCATTTTTTTAACTTTGAAAATTCTTGCACCCTTCCCCAGAATTTTGGGTGCTGCCCACATATGGGCGGCATCAAAATTTTGGGGTGCAAGATTTTTCAAAGGTCAAAAAATTGCCTTAAATATGGTGATATGTAGCAGGCACGTAGCTGGCCCTCCTATTTTGGGTGGACCAACAATAATTTTGGGGGTCCAAGCCGAAAATAGCACAAAATAACGTGTGAAAAGTTCTATTTTCCCGGTTTTTTCTGAATTTTAGTCCCCCCACAGCTACGTGCCTGGATATGTACACGGCTGGGCGTTGGGGGTAGGCTCTCCCCCCCGAAAACCAAAATACCCCCAGAATTCAATTTTTGAAAATTTTTTCGTTTTTTTCGCAATTTGTTGATGCCAATGAATAGTGCTCGATGAGAAACGTCGAAAAATGGTGTGTTTTTTTGCCATACCACCATTTTTAAGGCCATATGGCGAAAAAGCACCATTTTTAACGTTTCTCATCGAGCACTATCCATTAGCATCAAAAAATTGCGAAAAAAACCAAAAAATTTCAAAAATTGTATTCTGAGGAGGTATTTTGGTTTCTCGGGGGGTGCATACCTCCAAACCTCCGCACGCCTAGGTGTGGACCAGCCCATTCCATTCTGTGTAGAATCTGCTCTCTGCTTCCTGGTTCAATTTTTTCTAGACTATTAGTCACTTTTGCAGCCAAAATAAATATTATGTTGTCCCGTATCCAGGAAGACGGGGGACTGTCCTCTACAAAACGTGTTGTTTCTCTCAAGGGTCCTCAAAGGAGAAGTTAAAATTCTTCAGGTGCCTTTAAGAGTCTTACAAAATAGGTTTTGGCGTATTTTTTGAGCTAGTAAATGCAAAATTTGTTGTTCTTTTATAAATAGTTTGTCTTCTAAACCGCTCGAATTATGAAGACTGTCATATTTTTCCGGCGCTTTGCGTCAAATTATTAATTTTCTGTAATTTATCTTTGCAAAGCACGAAGATTGCTTGGCTTGCATAGAAAAAAGTTAATAAATTGTTCATGGACTGGATGACAAAAATCAGTCGTTTACATATTTTGATTGATAGTTTTTTATACTTGTATGAAACAAATTGAAAATTTCTGGACAAAATTTTCACCATCATTCTATTTTTAGTAACATTTTTCGGCAATTTTACCCATCCTGAGCCCCAGAATTTTCTGCTGCTCACGTGTGGTGGGAGTGATCCTTCGTCCCCTGTATGTATTGGTATCATACATCAATATAATATAGTCGTGCAGTAACCGTAGGCTATCAGCTCTCAGTGAAGAAAAAATTACTGCTGTTAGAAATTTCTTGAAAATCATCCGTAATCTCACTGTAAAGACACTGATTGTTAGTGACATTTTTGTAGGTTTTCGCCGTACCAAAAATGAATTCAAACGGTGCAAAATTTGTCGAAGTATCGTGCATCAAGCTGGCTCTCATTATTGTCAAGGATGCGCTTACAAGAAAGGAATTTGTGCAATGTGCGGCAAAAAAATGCTGGATACAAAAATTATAAACAGAGCACCCGTATGACTGTGAATTGAACTCTTTCAATATTGTCGCTCCGGTTTCAGTTTCTGCAATGACCTTATTCGTTCGAGAACGAATGGATTCTCTTTGGTGTCTAAGCTAGAACCTCTGCCCAAAATTCACACAATGGGTAGCAATGATTTTTTTTTGAATTTCTGTTCTTAACCATGGCAGGGCCGAAATTCTTCAGGGGTCTAAATGCTTAAAGAATTTCCAGAGCTTAAAAATGGGTTAAAAAAGAGACAGAAAACCTAATTTTTAGAGGTGTTACCAAGCAGTGTTTTTTACGAGTTCCCTGATGTACATGTACAAAGATGGTCTCCAAAAGTAGTTGTACATTTTGTACATATATATAAATTTTCGGGTGATATTATATGGTTCAAAACGGCGCGGAGCCAAAATTTTCGCATTTTTTGCTTTCTAAATGCAATTTCTGTCATTAGAAAGAGATATAGAGCAAACAATTATATACTCATTCCGGCGTGACGCGCTGGAAATTTTTGGGGTCTTAGACTTTTTTACAGTTGTTGTCTTCCCAAAAATCTTTGTACATGCGTAAGACGGTCCCGAAAAGTCTTTGTACACCGGAAAAAATCTTTGCCTCACAAATAAAAACCGGGTTAGCAAGCTCAATCTAATAACATAAATAAGCGCTAAAACACGAAAAACTTGTGCTGACCGCACATGGGCGTGGGAGGTATGCACTTTCAGAAGGCTGAATAACCCATCCTCCAGAAACGAAAATAACCCCCAGAATTCAAATTTTGAAAATTTTTTGCTTTTTCGCAATTTTTAATGCCAATGGATAGTGCTGGATGAGAAACGTTGAAAAATGGTGCTTTTTGCCATACCACCATTTTTTCACCTATGAAAAATCGTGTTAAAAGGTAACGCACTGAAAGGTGAAAATGTCTAACCTTTCTAGAAAACTAAAATTTTTCTGCGCATCGTGCTATGTGAGTTTTCCGTAATTTTGCATCGAGCAATTTTCACCTAAACCGACACTTACTCGTATTCACACATGGGCGTGGGGAAGTTTAGGGGGTATGCACCCTCAGCAGGCCAAATACCCACAGAATTCAATTTTTGAAAATTCCGTTTGTTTTTTTCGCAATTTTTTGATGCCAATGAATTTTGCTTGGTGAGAAACGTTGAAAAATGGTGTTTTTTCGCCATACCATACCACTATTTTTGAGACTGTTTTTTGGCCTTTAAAAAATCTTGCGCCCATAGAATTTCGGTACTGCCCACCTATGCTCGTACTATGAAAGGAAAATTTTCTTTTTTAAAAAGTTTGAATTTTATGCTCGCAGGTTGGAAAAAGTTGAAATGTAGTTTTTGCTTTTATTATCCTAACGTACATAGTCTCGGTAATACAAGCCAATGTATCTTGAAATTGCCACCACACGTGGGCAGCAACAAAATTCTGGGGGGTCCGATGGGACCGAATTGCCAAAAATGATAACAATTTTATTCTAGGGGTCTGTCGTTTTTGGGGTCGTTCAGATTCTGTGGGTCCAGCAGACTATGGGCAGCAACAAAATTCTGAGGGGACCTGATGGCGCAACGCCAAAAACAGTGCCAGAAATTCGATTTGTGGACAGCCAGACCCCTCCCATGACAAAGTGTAATCGTCACCATGCATAGGCAGCAGCCAAATTCCGGAAGTCTGAGTTGTGTCGAAATCCCAAAAACGTGCTAAAGATTCAATTCTTGGATTTTATCTATTTTTAGCTGGCTACCGGATTCTGGGGGTTAACCCCTTCCCACACCCAGTGAGTGATCGTCTCGTCACCTTGTTCAAATCCTGGATACGGGCTTGACCCTCGACATTATTTAGTTCAGCCTTTGTGCTATTTTAGCTTTCTCACCTCCGTACGTTGCATTCATCCTCGGAAGGGAAATTTTGAGGCATTGCTCCCCCGCAGCTGGTCCTAGTACGACACCTTCCAGGATCACATGTGCTGTGCATCTGTCATTACAGCATTTATTGAATTTGATGAACCTTTTTGTAATTAAGTAGATTTGTCTTAATGACTTAGGTGTGCTAGAGTGCTTGTGAATAAACCAACAGCGATCTCATTTCGTACAGGACATTGTAGTAATCAGTATGGTAGTTCATACTGGTTGAGACCTTCACTCCATGGGCAGCAGCCAAACTCGGGGAGTCCGTCAATGGGGCGAATCAAAAATAGCAAAAGTTCAATTCTGTGAGTTTATCGGCTATTAGGGGTCTACGGTATTCTGGCAGCAAGGAAATTCTTAGGGGGGCAGGATGGGAAAATTGCTAAAAATGTTACTAAAAATAGAAGTATGGGGGTGCAACCATAGATGGGCGGCACCAAAGCTCGGGGGTGCAAGATTTTTTTCAAAAGTCAAAAGATGGCCTTAAAAATGGTGGTTTAGCGAAAAAACACAATTTTTCAACGTTTCTCATCGAGCACTATGCATTGGCATCAAAAATTGCGAAAAAACAAAAGAAATTTCAAAAATTGAATTCTGGGGATGGGGGTATTTTGATTTCTGCGGGGTGCCCCCCACGCCCAGGTATGGGTACATCCATAGGTGAACGGCACCAAAGCTCGGGGTGCAAGATTTTTTTCAAAAGTCAAAAATGGCCTTAAAAATGGTGGTATAGCGAAAAAACACCATTTTTCAACGTTTTTCATCGAGCATTATCCATTGGCATCAAAAAATTGCGAGAAAAAACAACAACATTTCGAAAATTGAATTCTGGGGGAGTATTTTGATTTCTGGGGGTGCATACTCACTACGCCTGTGTGTGGTTGAGGCCATACATATAGTCTGTTTTACACAACTTCGTTCATAAATTTTAAAACCATCCCTGACAATAAGCTGACAGATTGAGATTATAGCGTTGATCTGATATATAATTATCGTCGGCTTACTGTCGTTGAAAATTCTGAGAATTCATGCACGAAGTTATGTGAAGCAGACAATAGAGCTGCAGCCAAATTCTGTGGGTCTGGAATGGATGGTGTAAAACACGCAAAAATTCCACCGAAAATTCAAGTCTGGGGTTCTAACGGATTCTTAGAAGGGGGTCTAATTAAACATAAAAGTACAACATGAGAATCCTGGGGGTCAATCCCGAAAAATTTTAAAAAATGTTCTTTTGTGGGCTAAAAAACGAAGGGTACACGTCAAGGTTTTTCTGGCGATAGATAGAAAACAAAAAATTCGAGTGAATCAAACAGAAATGAGTATATGGCTCGAAGTGCCGAAAATTTCACACCTTGAGCCAGAAGGTAACTTTCTGTGATTTATTTTCAGAAAAATCGACAATTCTTGGGGTTCAGCAGCCATTGTGTAGGGGGTCAATAGCCATTCTAGAGGAAGTTAAACCCCTCTCCAATAATGCCTTCGGAACCCCTCTTCCCTATGTACACCCACGTGTATAATAGTTTAGTGAGTCCATACATGCGCAGCGACTGAATTTTTGGGGGTCTGGTGGTGTAAAACTGGCGAAAATGCGAACATTCTGTGGTACAACCCGCGCCCTCGTATGGCTGATACCATAGATGCACAGCACGGCCAATAGCATTTCCGGCTTAAATAGAGTTAAAGGCACTTAATTATTCCAGCTTCTGATAAATGTCAAGTAATTTTGACGGAAATGTCCAACTCCTTCATTCTGAGGGTCTAGAAGACCACACGTTGGCGTCTGCATGCATCCCAAGAAGCTGCGAAACCCCGCAGGTTACCTTAGATACCACAATTCATTTTTAGTACTAACATTTTTTTGCAATGCTACCCAACCAGACCCAGAGAAGTTTCCTGCTTATGTATGGTCTAAAGACCTGAAATGTATGTCTGGTTGACTCCGAAAAATTTCTGGAGTTGGAAGAGCACATACTATTGTCAACCTATGTATCGATAACGGTCTAACGTCATTCATTTTCTGATTTCCGTATTCAATTAGAACTTAGCAATCCAAACTCAGACGCAATTTCGCCTGTCGGCTATAGGAAACGTTTAGTACTAAACTATTGTAGTACCACTTATGCTTCAAAACAATTACCGACTGATTCTGAGGGTTCCATCATGCATGGGCAGCAGGGGGTTCAGGATGGGGTAAATCGCCGAGTTACTAAAAATAGAATTCTGGGGGCTTACGGCACACCCGGGCGTCAGGGTAGTCCCTGATAAACCAAAACCCCCTTCGGAATTCAATTTTTGAAAACATTTGTTTTTTCGCAATTTTTTGATGCCAATGGATAGTGCTCGATGAGAAACGTTGAAAAATGGTGTTTTTTGCCATACCACCATTTTTTCACCTGTGAAAAATCGTGTTAAAAGGTAACGCACTGAAAGGTGAAAATGTCTCAACCTTTCTAGAAAACTAAGAATTTTTCTGCGCATCGTGCTATGTGAGTTTTCCGTAATTTTGCATCGAGCAATTTTCACCTAAACCGACACTTACTCGTATTCACACATGGGCGTGGGGAAGGTTAGGGGTATGCACCCCTAGCAGGCCAAATACCCCACAGAATTCAATTTTTGAAAATTCCGTTTGTTTTTTCGCAATTTTTTGATGCCAATGAATTTTGCTTGGTGAGAAACGTTGAAAAATGGTGTTTTTTCGCCATACCATACCACTACTTTTGAGACTGTTTTTTGGCCTTTAAAAAATCTTGCGCCCATAGAATTTCGGTACTGCCCACCTATGCTCGTACTATGAAAGGAAAATTTTTCTTTTTTAAAAAGTTTGAATTTTGTGCTCGCAGGTTGGAAAAAGTTGAGAAATGTAGTTTTTGCTTTTATTATCCTAACGTACATAGTCTCGGTAATACAAGCCAATGTTTCTTGAAATTGCCACCATACGTGGGCAGCAACAAAATTCTGGGGGGTCCGATGGGACCGAATTGCCAAAAATGATAACAATTTTATTCTAGGGGTCTGTCGTTTTTGGGGTCTTTCAGATTCTGTGGGTCCAGCAGACTATGGGCAGCAACAAAATTCTGAGGGGACCTGATGGCGCCAAAACGCCAAAAACAGTGCCAGAAATTCGATTTTGTGGGACAAGCCAGACCCCTCCCCATGACAAAGTGTAATCGTCACCATGCATAGGCAGCAGCCAAATTCCGGAAGTCTGAGTTGTGTCGAAAATCCCAAAAAACGTGCTAAAGATTCAATTCTTGGATTTTATCTATTTTTAGCTGGCTACTCGGATTCTGGGGGTTAACCCCTTCCCACACCCATGAGTGATCGTCTCGTCACCCTTGTTCAAATCCTGGATACGGGCCTGACCCTCGACATTATTTTAGTTCAGCCTTTGTGCTATTTTAGCTTTCTCACCTCCGTACGTTGCATTCATCCTCGGAGGGAAATTTTGAGGCATTGCTCCCCTGCAGCTGGTCCTAGCATGACACCTTCCAGATCACATGTGCTGTGCATCTGTCATTACAGCATTTATTGAATTTGATGAACCTTTTTGTAATTAAGTAGGATTTGTTTTGATATTGACTTAGGTGTGCCAGGTGCTTGTGAATAAACCAACAATGATCTCATTTCGTACAGGACTAAATGTGTAGTAATCAGTATGGTAGTCTGCTGGTTGAGACCTTACCTACATGGGCAGCAGCCAAACTCTAGGGGAGTCCGTCCAATGGGGCGAAATTGCCAAAAATAGCAAGAAAAGTTCAATTCTGTGAGTTTATCGGCTTTATGGGGGTCCATGGTATTCTGGCAGCAAGGAAATTCTTAGGGGGCAGGATGGGAAAATTGCTAAAAATGTTACTAAAAATAGAAGTATGGGGGTGCAACCATAGATGGGCGGCACCAAAGCTCGAGGGCGCAAGATTTTTTTCAAAAGTCAAAAGATGGCCTTAAAAATGGTGGTTTAGCGAAAAAAACACAATTTTTCAACGTTTCTCATCGAGCACTATGCATTGGCATCAAAAATTGCGAAAAAACAAAAAGAAATTTCAAAAAATTGAATTCTGGGGATGGGGGTATTTTGATTTCTGCGGGGTGCCCCCACGCCCAGGTATGGGTACATCCATAGGTGAACGGCACCAAAAGCTCGGGGGTGCAAGATTTTTTTCAAAAGTCAAAAATGGCCTTAAAAATGGTGGTATGGCGAAAAAACACCATTTTTCAACGTTTTTCATCGAGCATTATCCATTGGCATCAAAAAATTGCGAGAAAAAACAACAACATTTCGAAAATTGAATTCTGGGGGAGTATTTTGATTTCTGGGGGTGCATACTCACTACGCCTGTGTGTGGTTGAGGCCATACATATAGTCTGTTTTACACAACTTCGTTCATAAATTTTAAAACCATCCCTGACAATAAGCTGACAGATTGAGATTATAGCGTTGATCTGATATATAATTATCGTCGGCTTACTGTCGTTGAAAATTCTGAGAATTCATGCACGAAGTTATGTGAAGCAGACAATAGGCTGCAGCCAAATTCTGTGGGTCTGGAATGGATGGTGTAAAACACGCAAAAATTCCACCGAAAATTCAAGCTCTGGGGTTCTAACGGATTCTTAGAAGGGGGTCTAATTAAACATAAAAGTACAACATGAGAATCCTGGGGGTCAATCCCGAAAAATTTTAAAAAATGTTCTTTTTGGGCTAAAAACGAAGGGTACACGTCAAGGTTTTTCTGGCGATAGATAGAAAACAAAAAATTCGAGTGAATCAAACAGAAATGAGTATATGGCTCGAAGTGCCGAAAATTTCACACCTTGAGCCAGAAGGTAACTTTCTGTGATTTATTTTCAGAAAATCGACAATTCTTGGGGTTCAGCAGCCATTGTGTAGGGGGTCAATAGCCATTCTAGAGGAAGTTAAACCCCTCTCAATAATGCCTTCGGAACCCCTTTCCCTATGTACACCCACGTGTATAATAGTTTAGTGAGTCCATACATGCGCAGCGACTGAATTTTGGGGGTCTGGTGGTGTAAAACTGGCGAAAATGCGAACATTCTGTGGTACAACCCGCGCCCTCGTATGGCTGATACCATAGATGCACAGCACGGCCAATAGCATTTCCGGCTTAAATAGAGTTAAAGGCACTTAATTATTCCAGCTTCTGATAAATGTCAAGTAATTTTGACGGAAATGTCCAACTCCTTCATTCTGAGGGTCTAGAAGACCACACGTTGGCGTCTGCATGCATCCCAAGAAGTTGCGAAACCCCGCAGGTTACCTTAGATACCACAATTCATTTTTAGTACTAACATTTTTTTGCAATGCTACCCAACCAGACCCAGAGAAGTTTCCTGCTTATGTATGGTCTAAAGACCTGAAATGTATGTCTGGTTGACTCCGAAAAATTTCTGGAGCTGGAAGAGCACATACTATTGTCAACCTATGTATCGATAACGGTCTAACGTCATTCATTTTCTGATTTCCGTATTCAATTAGAACTTAGCAATCCAAACTCAGACGCAATTTCGCCTGTCGGCTATAGGAAACGTTTAGTACTAAACTATTGTAGTACCACTTATGCTTCAAAACAATTACCGACTGATTCTGAGGGTTCCATCATGCATGGGCAGCAGGGGGTTCAGGATGGGGTAAATCGCCGAGTTACTAAAAATAGAATTCTGGGGGCTTACGGCACACCCGGGCGTCAGGGTAGTCCCCGATAAACCAAAACCCCTTCGGAATTCAATTTTTGAAAACATTTGTTTTTTTCGCAATTTTTTGATGCCAATGGATAGTGCTCGATGAGAAACGTTGAAAAATGGTGTTTTCGTTGCCATACAAGGCTATTTTTTGACCTTTAAAGAATATTGCATCCCTTCAAGAATTTTGGTGCCCCCCACCTAGTCTACAGTGATCTGCGGACAGATTTAAATTTTAAGGAAGGGTACAAAACCCCGCGCTCATGTGTGGTTCAAAATGCTGCTCAGTTTCGCGGCCACTACACGGCCAGCACTAGTGTTGTAAAAGATAAGGATTTTTTGCAAGATAAAAGATAAAGTTGAAATTTTAAAATTCAGAAGATAAAGATAAAAAATTAAAGAAAGATAGAGATAAAGATAATTTGCAAGATAAAGGAACCAAAAAGATAAAGATAAAGTGTACATATGCAAATATGGTCGCCTGGACCCAGGAGAATGATGTTTGTGAAGTGCAATAAACAAGAGTGGGTGATGTAAAGCAGCCAACTGAATGCCCTAATTTTTACACCTGAGATCAAATAGGTGATATGCATTAAGCACATATAAATGTAGGTTTGGGGGTTTGCCCGCGGTATCTACGTACAACTACTACTGGCAGACGGCAACTCACTTATTTCCACACATGGGCGTGGGGTTGTGGGAGTATGCACCCCCAGAAGTTGAAAAACCCCCAGAAATCAAAATACCCCCCAGAGAATTTTTTTGCTTTTTTAGCAATTTTTTGATGCCATTGGATAGAGCTTGATGAGAAACGTCGAAAAATGGTGTTTTTTTTGCCATACGACCACTTTTAAGACCATTTTTGACCTTTAAAAATTTTTTAACCCCCCCCCCAGAATTTTGGAGCTGCCCACCTATGCTTATTTCTTTTCACAAGCATCAAAACCCTGCTCTGTGCGTATGTTGAAAGTATAATCGCAACAGTTATTGATTTTTTCAATTTTCTCCATGTTGCCTAGGCTTGGACTTAGATTAACGTGGGTGCTAGTAGTAGTACTCATAGGTGGGCAGCACCGAAATTCTGGAGGGGGTGAAAAATTTTCAAAGGTAAAAATGGTCTTAAAAGTGGTCGTATGGCGAAAAAAACACCATTTTTCGACATTTCTCATCGAGCACTATCCAATGGCATCAAAAATTGCTAAAAAGCAAAAAAATGGGGGTATTTAAACTTCTGGGGGTGTATACCCCCACGCCCATGTGTGGTAGTACTCCCGCTTAGATTGGCATCACTGCCGCTTACTTATGTTGATATACAGGCATTAGTTTGGGCCGCACGCCACAGGGTTTAAACAATCGTTTTCTCTTCTTTTCTTGTATCAGTAAAACTTGAATGCTTCTAAATGTATTTCACAGTCAAACCTGCATTTTGGATTACATGCTAACTAATGTACATACTTCATCTTTTTTGCAAGATTAATTCCTATAAAAAAGATAAGGATAGCCTGTGATTTTTCCAGAAGATAAAGATAAAAATTCGTCAAGATAAAGATATCTTTATCTTGCTAAAAAGATAAGGATATCTTTTACAACACTAGCCAGCACATAAGTACCTAGCCTTCTTAACGCAACTTGTACACGGCACCTCATTCTCAAAATTGAAAGCAGGTCTGCATAAGAAAATAGAGGCTTTGATATTTAGTCGAAAAATATTTTAAGGCCTAAGAGAACTCGTGCAGTACAGTGTGCCAAAGCGGTATTATTATAATATAGATAAAAGTTAGGCGACTTATGTAACGAAATGATACACACACGAACCGCATCTTCATGTATGTCTGTTTGTTTCGCATAAGTTTGGGCATAAATTTTGAGAATTTTTTCGAAAGCCGACAGATTAAGATAATTATATATCAAATCAATGCTATAATTACAATCGGACATAGATTTTAAAATTTATGCCACAACTCAGTAGTGAAACAGACTATAGATAAGTAAGAAACAATATAATCGCAATAATAGTCACTCGTCGTAGGTCGAGCAGGACAGAACCTAAAATTCAAAAAGAGGATAATGACGTAGCTATGCAAATGAAAAGAAATGATGAAGGTCAAAAGAGCAATCGATATAAAGCCGGTTTTTGAGTGCTGACAAGCTTCAAACAAGTTTTTATTTAAAAATAATAAGCATCAGCTAATGCCCAAAATACCTTTATACCTAAATACAGGGTCAAAAGGGCTTTTAGTGACTGAACCACACCTGGGCGTGGGGGGTTTGGGGGATTTTCTTCGTAATTTTTTGATAGCAATGGATAGTGCTCGATGAGAAACGTTGAAAAATGAATTTTTTCGCCATACCACCTATGTGGGCAGCAAGAAAATTCTGGGGGGTGCAAGATTTTTTTGAAGGTCGAAAAATGGCCTTTAAAATGGTGGTATGGCGATAAAAACACCCATTTTTCGACGTTTCTCATCAAGCACTATCCATTGGCATCAAAAAATTGCGAAAAAAAAACGAAAAAATTTCAAAAATTGAATTCTGGGGATTATTTTGATTTCTGGGGGGTATTTTGATTTCTGGGGGGTGCATACCCCCCAAACCCCCACGCCCAGGTGTGCATACCACCATTTTTGAGGCCATTTTAAGACCGTTGAAAAAATCTTGCACCCTCAGACCTTTGGTGCCGCCCACCTTAGACTTGACCCTGAGCAACCACGTAGCCAGGCCAGCCACTAAAATTTGTACCAAGGCTGTAAAATATGAATCTGGAACATGAAGGCGGGCGGTACTCATCATATGTACATAAAAAACTGTGCAACTTCATTCAACCCGGTATCAATGGAAAATTCAAAATTCCGAACAAATAGAAGAAAAATGATGGAAATTCACGAAAATGACTCTAAAATCAGTCAATCATCTAGAAAATGGAATATGAATCCAGGAAAATACGTGAAAACCATTTGAAAATCAGCTAATCAACCAATCAATCAATGACTAGCCAACCAATAATCAGTCAAACAATCAATAATTAACCAATTAACCACTAAGCAACCAATCAAACCAAGCAACAATTTAGTACAAGGACAACTAACCAAATAATTAGGCAGCCGGTATCAATGGGAAGACCGGCCTTTGTCCATGTATGGTACTTATACCTGGGCGTGGGGTTGTTTGGGGTATGCACCCCCACAAACCAAAATAATCCCCCAGAATTTAATTTTTTAACATTTTTTGTTGTTCCGCAATTTTTTGATGCCAATGAATAGTGCTCGATGAGAATAGTTGAAAAATGATATTTTCGCCATGCCACCCTTTTTAAGGCCATTTTTTGATCTTTGAAAAAATCCTGCACCTCCCAGACCTTTGCTGCCGCCCACCTATGGTGATACTGGAGGTCTGTAAGTAAAATTATATATACAAATAAGACACCAGGGCATACCATTTGTTGAAGTAAGTATAGGTATATATGTGCAATAGCTTTTCGAGTTTTGCATCATTCAAATGAAAAGTGTCATTTTTGGTCGCACTTATGTAAGTCAAAATTATGTAAAACACTTCACACATGGCGTGCGGCGCCAAAAATTCGAAGATTTAATGACAAAGGCCCGCACGCTATTTTCATATCTTTCCGTTAATCGTTTTACCTTAAAAATTTTTTTCGGTCGAGGGGGTGTGTACATTTGAGCGTAGTAGGGGAGTATGCAATGCACCCTCCGAAAACCCGAAATACATTTCAGAATTCAATTTTTAAAAATTTTTTTCGCCAAGTGTTTGATGCCAATGGATCTCGATGAGAAACGGTGGAAAACGTTGTTTTTTCGCCATAGTATCATTTTCAAGGCCATTTTTGACCTTTGAAAAATCTTGCACTCCCCAGCATTTTGGTGCCGCCCACCTATGGGATTGTCCCCCGCCCCACATAAATACGATCCTGTGTACATACCTAGAACTCTTCCTACGTTGCCTTGCCCCCTTGTTAGCCTAAGAAGTATATCCCCGCAGTTTTCCCTCTTTTAAAAGATACACTGTGAGCAGGGCTGTATTTAGGGGGCGGGGCAGTGGCGGCCGCCCCCTTTGACCTAAAAAACTTATGAAAGATAATGCAAGAGAACACTTTCATAAAATCTTCGAATTTTCGACGCTTCACGCCAAATGTGAAGTAGGTTTCCAAAATTTTGGCTCAAGGGCGACCGCAACAAACGTCACTTTTATAGCCTTTTAAGCGAGAAAAATTTTTCCAAAAAATCGGATCTTAATGGATAGAGCATATCGAAAAACATCGAAAGCTCTTGTTAGTGATAAGCACACAAAGGCATAAGGAGCATAGATGGGTAGCACCAAATTCTAGGAGTGCAAGATTTTCCTAGAGGTCTAAACATGGTGATGTGGCAAAGAAACGCAAGTTCTCAACGTTCCTCAACGAGCATTATCCATTAGGATAAACAAACATTGAATTCTGGGGGTTGTTTCGGTTGTTTTTCAGGGGAGAGTGTGTACTCGGCCTTCTAGGGTCAGCGAACGACCGGGCCGAAAAAACGGACCCGGGCTCGAAATTTTGCACCCCAGACCTTTGGTGCTGCCTACCTATGGACTTGACCCTGAGCAACCACGTAGCCAGGCCAGCCACGTTAAAATTTGTACCAAGGCTGTAAAATATGAGTCTGGAACATGAAGGCGGGCGGTACTCGTACAAACTAAGTAAAGGAACCAGCAAGTATATGCATATGATACTACATAGATGTGTGCATGCTTAAGAACAATGATAGTTGTTAGGTATATAGCCAGATGTAGCAGTATTTAGTATCTAAGCACTGAAGGAATTAGTACTAAATATTTAGCCCTTAGCTTACCACGATACTATTTTAAGATATTTCAGGTAGAGCTGTGCCGGGGCCGCCTTTTTTGCTGGAGCCGGGCCTGGCCGGGGCCAAGAATAGCGTGCTTTACCGTGCTCATAGTACGACCCTACCCTACCCCTTATACCTATATATATATATATATATATATATATATATATATATATATATATATATATATATATATATATATATATATATATATATATATATATATTATATATATATATATATATATATATATATATATATATATATATATATATATATTATATATATATATATATATATATATATATATATATATATATATATATATATATATATATATATATATATATATATATGTGTGTGTATATATATAACAGAACATGGGTATCGGGGGGTCTTGGAACGTGGGCGTGGGGAGGGGGGTATACACTTCCCAGAAGTTGGGATACCCCCCAGAATTCAATTTTTGAAATTTATTTTGCTGTTTTAGCGATTTTTTGATGTCGTTGGATAGTGCTCGATGAGAAACGTCGAAAAATTGTGTTTTTTCACCATACGAGCACTTTTGAGACAATTTTTTGACCTTTGAAAATTTTTCACCCCCAGCAATTTTTTCACACTCCCAAAATTTCGGTGCTGCCCACTTATGGTCTAGACCATACGTGGGCGGCAAGAAAATCTGGGGGGGGGTCCAAGATTTTTGAAGGTCAAAAAATGGCCCTTAAAAATGGTGGTATGGCGATAAAAACACCATTTTTCGACGTTTCTCATCAAGAACTATCCATTGGCATCAAAAAATTGCGAAAAAAACGAAAAAAATTTTCAAAAATTGAATTCTGGGGGGGTCTTTTGATTTCTGGGGGGGGTCTTTTGGTTTCTGGGGGGGTCCAGACCCCCCCCCACACCCATGTGTGGTCTAGACCCCCAGAATTCACACTCACCCCTTCCCCGAAAAATCCGCTGGACGCCCCAGAAATTGATTTTCAGAATTTTTTGTTTTTCTGCGATTTTTTGATGCTAATGGATAGCTCTGATTAGGAAACGCTAGAAAACGGTGTTTTTTCGCCCTACCATATATTATCAGGCACTTTTGGACTTCGAAAAAATTTTGTAACCCCAGAATTTTTGAGCTGCCCATGTATGGATTTAACTCTCTGACTTGGATGCGTTTTTCAATGTGCTTTACTTTGTACTTTTTTTAGGCTAGGCTTAATATTCTATTTATTCTGATAGACGTAGCTGTCTGCTACCAAGCAAGCTGGAAAGCTCGTCTATATGAATTGCAATTTAAAATATGTCAATTTTTGATTATTAACTAGAAATTTGCACCAACCTGACATAATGAAATAAAGATTTAAATTAAGATCTGTGGTGTTGCTTGAAATTCAGCTTGAAGGTAAATCTGCCCAAAACATTATCAATTTTCTACATTATAATCAATTCTAACACTGGCCCCGGCCCCGGCGCCGGGGCCTGGCTAACACAGCTCTAATTGCAGGCTTCTTTCACCCTAAACAATATAGTAGAAATAATCTCTCTATTTTTAATTCATGTCAAAAGAAGCTTTATGCATTAGTGCTAAATTGAGCGTTCTTTTGCCAGATTGCAGTGACGTTTTAGAAAATATATGTAGATAGAGTTATATATTGATCTTCTTCTCAAGGTTTTCAAAAATTGTATTCCAAAGTGTTAGCTGAAAATTTCTGGCATCATAATTTTTACTCTCTAAGCATTATTGATTTTTCGTAAAAACAATTTCTATTCTTGTCAGTTTACCAGATTAGACTTTTTCCTAAAAACTGAAAAAGTTGGTTTTTGCTCCTGTGAAGTCAATCATTTATTCATTCTCATTAAAATGCCCCAACTGATACAGATACTGCGCACGACGAGAGTTCGTGCCAGTCACAACGAAGAGTTGAAAGAAGCTGTAAAAATTAAATCATTTAACTTGATTCAAAGTATAGATGAGATAGAAAAGATGAAAATTGAAGTTAATCTCCGAGGCGTAAAAATCACTTCAAATTTCTTGCTTTACTCATTTTCGTTTTCGACTCACTTGACTCACCGTGTTTTGTTGCATAATGGTCCAGTACACACAATTCAAGTGTTGCTCTTTTTGTGTGAAAAATTTGCTGCTTTCAATATTTTCACAGAAAAGAACATGAGGAGCAAACTAAGATCATTAGTGAATTAATAAATTAAGGAATCAAGATAAGCAATTAGAAATCAATTAGAAATTCAGCATTTTATGTGCTGGATTCGGTTCGTTTAAAATAAAAATTTGCAATACGTACGTGATACTCTGGTGAAAGGATATTCATTTTGTGTACAATCGAACATTTTTATCCATTATGAATGAATAGCAAGTAGTTGAGCTTTGGAAACTACCTAATGCAAAAGTATGTCGTTCCACCCGAGCTATGTACATACATAAGCTGCGTTATGCTGAGTGCGAACCATAGTTGGGCGGCACCAAAATACTGGGGGGGGGTGCAATATTTTTCAGAGGTCAAAAAATGGCCTTAAAAATTGTGGTACGAAGATTTTTCAACGTTTCTCATCGAGCACTATCCATTTGCATCAAAAAAATTGCGGAAAAATTTTTAGAAAAATTGAATTCTGCGGGGAGGGGGCATTTTGGTTTCTGACGGGGGTGCATACCCCCCAAACCCCCGTTCCCAACGCTCGGTGTAGGGCAAACCTTTGACAAGTTTAGTCTCCATCAGGGAGGGATCAGGAAAGCAAGGTTTGGGTTATAACCATACCTGGGCGTGAGGGTTTGGGGGTATGCACCCCCTCATAAACCAAAATACCCCCAGAATTCAATATTTTTGTTTTTTTTTCGCAATTTTTTGATGCCAATGGATAGTGCTCGATGAGACGTTGAAAATGGTTTATTCGCCATATAAAAATGTTTAAGCCCATTTTTTGACCTTTGAAAAACTCTTGCACCCCCAGAACTTTGGTGGCGCCCACCTATGGTTATAGCTCAAATACTTTAAAACGTGACCAAAATTTGATTTAAAATAATTTTTGAAATTGTAGGATCATTCAGAATTTCTAAAAAATAATAATTTGAAATTTTGAAACTTTATTGCAACAGCGCAAATACGTCATCAGAAATTTTAATTCTAATTTATAAATAATCGGAAAGTTGCTGCTAAGCTCATTCTAGCTTATTTCAATTACTTTTCTCTACATTCTTAAAGGAATTAATCTATTGTCAAAAAGCGCGCATAAGTATTCCCCAAAAAGCTGAATAATAGAATAATAATTGAGGGCCGGGCCCAGGCTCTTCTAAAAAACGATTTAAAGCCTAAAGACATAAGAATATTAATTGAAATATGTATAATTGTTAGGAATCTTCTTGACACATCTTGACTTATATCTTCGGTCAAAATAGGCATTTTCTCTAATAAAAGCAGTTTGAAATTAAATTCAATCGTCCTTTTTAGACTGTAGCGACTAATCGTTTTCACCCTCTGTGGCCACACAAAACCTTACTTACATATGGAAATATGGACCGAATTATGTTGAGTCCGCCCCACCACCCTCTAGACCAAATCCTGGATACGGGCCTGAATGAGTAAATGTATATACCTGATCTAAACCAAAGACGCAAATCAGTTCCTGATATTGAAAAACTCAGGTTGTTATTCCGGCAATATACATTTCCAACAAAATTCAGTCTTGACGGGCAACACCTGTTAGAAATTAGATTAAACATAAGAACATTGTCTATCGCTAGTATGCACCTGAGTGAACAGATAAAAGTTGCACTCAGACAAATGCCTCGCTCTAATCGCGCATCAACAACTCGCGATTCGTCATCTACTAGTCATCATTATATACGACTCGGGACCAAGATTCTGATCAGGTAACAAGCAAAAATAAATTCTTGAACAAAAGTGGTTTGCCTTATCGTTTAACTTTATGCAGCAAACTGTTAATGCTTGGGCACATCTAGCGAACAATATTGTGGACGATTTTGGGCTTGTAAAGCGAGTGAATTCAGCACCTTATTTAATTTCCGACCTAATCCAAAACTCCATACGTACACCAGTACAAATCCGGTCGGTAAGAATGGGCCAAAATATCGAAACGCATCTCATCTACCGCATGCGCATTTTACATAATATAAAATATTTTGATCGTGTTTGTCAGTTGATTTGCAAAAATGGACATAATGCAGGGGCAATGGTATTTTAATATAAATGATTTTAATTTTTCAGATTAAACAGATTTCCCAAATCAATTTATTTCAAACTTGAAAATGAAATCTTAGGGTCTTGTCGTGGTTATCCTTACAGATTTATTTTCAAATCTTAATTAAATTCTTTATTTAATATAATTATAGATAAAGTAATATTATACCTTCAGACAAGACCTTAATTAGAGGCCTATGGATTTTGCTACCTTAGAGTAATCACGCTAAAACTATTATTAAAAATTTTCATTGAACAGATATTATTAAAAGCCTTTTTAAAAATGTTTTTGATGAAACATTTATTACCCCATTGAGTAAGATGATATTAATATAAAATTAATACTAATTCTATCATATAGTAGTTTATTAAGCTTTGATTTGAATGAAGTTCAAAGTTAACTTTAAACTTTAATAAAATAGATAACATTTAAATTATGATTTCTCATCTTTTTAATATAATTATAAAATCAGATAATATATTCTTATTTATGCCAATATTTAAATTTCTATTATAATATACTATTTATTTTAAATAGATTCAAATTCACCAGACATTTTCAGTAATTGTAAAAATTCTCTTCATTTCTTAAAATAGACTCAGGCCATTATCCTATTAAGATAAAAAATTATGATTTAAGTTTAAATTTCTTTATTTTAGAATGTTCATTATGGGGGTTACTTATTATTTTAGGAGATATTTGATTTTAAAGATAAAAACTTTTCTTTGATTTAAGAATGTGGACTTATTAAGTTGAATATATGAGTCAGTCGAAAGTCGAGCGGCACACAATGTGGAATTATACCATTCATGCAAGTTTATTTGAAAAGTTGTGAAATAATGACAATTTCTGGCATTTATGACGATAGAGTAGTGTCTTTCTCTAACATTAAAAAAATCTGACAAAATCAATAAATTTTAACGAAGTGGTAAAAGGGCCAACTTCTAAAAATCTTTGGAAATGGGAGATGGTCCATCCTGGGTGATGTATCTCCCCATTACCCTGTTGTACGTATGATGATTGAGGACAAAGCATGAAGCAGGAGAATTGGGATCCCCACCCAAAGTCGGTCTTCCGCCATTCCCCAAAGTCAGAAGATTTTTGAACTTATACTATTTTTGACCAAAAATTGGAAGTTATTTACCCCCCTAAAATGACCGGAACCCTCTATATTTCGAGCCGTCACATATGATTGAGGAGTACTGAGCACACCTAGGCGTGGGGGGTATGCACCCTTGAGAAACCAAAATATCCCGAGAATTCAGCTTTTGAATTTTTTTATTTCGCAATTTTTTGATGCCAATGGATAGCGCTCGATGTGAAACGTTGAGAAATGGTGTTTTTTCGCCATACCACCATTTTAAGGCTATTTTTTGACCTTTGAAAAATATTGCACCCCCAGAATTTTCTTGCTGCCCACGTATGGTACTGAGGTTGTAGGTAGTACTCGTACCTACAAAACACATGCTACAAAACAAGCTTTGAAAACGAACAAACAAGCAAAAAGAAAATACGATCGTACTCAACAACACACTGGAATGGCTCTGAACTTCATCATGAGGCCTTGCTTGCATCTACCTGTAAAAGCTTGTTCAAGTTCACATAATACATAAACATTAGGAATTATCACAAATAAATCGATCACTCAGACAAATGCCTCGCTCTAATCGCGCATAAATAACTCGCGACTCGTCATCTAACGGTCATCACTGAAAACATCAGTCTAAGATAATATTCAACTCAATTATTCTGTTACATAAATATTACACAAGAAATTTAATTCAATAAAAACTATCGTAACTTCAGTAATGTATTTCGTTTTTATAGGCCTCAGCCTGAGCTTAGCACATCCTATAAAGAGAAAAAGCCCAATGCAGAAAACTAAGTCTACGGCTTCAATTTTTAAGCAGGTAGCTTAGACATGTGAACTAATAACAATAAATTGATATACGTACCAGACATCTTCTAAATGGAATGGCGATGCAGGATGTAAATTATGGCTTTGAACGTTAATAAGGAGGCAAATCTATAAACAGCTGACTTGAGCTCGAATAGAAAACAAGACAATAGGCGTAAATAATTTAAATAATCAGACAAATGCCTCGTTCTAATCGCACATGAATAACTCGCAATTCG
The DNA here is from genome assembly GCA_036768485.1 of Mermis nigrescens. Classification (NCBI taxonomy): domain Eukaryota; kingdom Metazoa; phylum Nematoda; class Enoplea; order Mermithida; family Mermithidae; genus Mermis; species Mermis nigrescens. The sequence continues at coordinate 12,824,229 of JAVLUZ010000157.1, read as the reverse complement.
TCATCTGAAGATCATCATAAAATGCAAATTACCTATATCAGTCTATTGCTGATACAATCAAGTGACAGCTAACTAATACTAACTCATTATGTATGAAGATGCAGTGTTTTTGGACAAGATTCCTTTGTACATGTAAAAGATGGTCCCTGTACATTTTGTACATGCACATTTTTGCGTAATATAATGTGGTACAGTACGATTTTAGTGGAGCAAAACAGAGTTTTCGACTTTTGATAGTATATTTTATCTAATTTCTGTGTCTATGACGCCAACAATTAATAAAAATCCGAAAAATTTGACATTTTCCATTCTAAGTGCAAAATACTGGCATTATAGAAATATGACAGGCAATGATTCATTTAGACTAAAATTTTTGAAAATTTCAGACCTTTTTGCAGTTTTTGTCTTCCCAAAAATCTTTGTACATGTACAAAAACGGTCCCGAAAAGTCTTTGTACATCGGGAAAATTCTTTGCCGAAAACAAAAATCCGCGTATACATTATGCTGAGTCGGTATACAAGATCTTGCGGTTTCAGCGCAGTAAGGTTTCTCTTTGCTCAAAAGTGTTAAATTTTCGACGATCGCGACATTTTTTGACTATGCTTAGTTCAATTTACTCAAATTTTTATATTAGTTCAAAATTTTTGTTTTTACGTTCTAGAAACATAGAGCATCGACAGAAACGCAGAAAAAATGAAGTTTTAGATGCATATCCACCGTGTTTAAGCCAAAATCTAGAAAAAATTTCTGGTTTCACCCCCCCTAGAAACCACAAGCTGTGCATACATACCTGGGCTTGGGGGTATGCACCCCCGAATTCAATTTTCAAAATTTTTTTGATGCTTATGATTAGTGCTCGTGCTCGATGAGAAACGTTGAAAAATGGTGTTTTTTCGCCATATATACCACCTTTCGTGGGCAGCACCAATTCTGTGGGGGAGGGGCGCAAGATTTTCAAAAGGTCAGAAGATGGCCTTAAAAATGGTGGTATGGCGAAAAAACACCATTTTCGACGTTTCTCATCGAGCACTATACCATTGGCATCAAAAAAGTTTCGAAAAAACAAAAAATTTCCAAAAATTGAATTATGCAGGTATTTTAATCTCTTGATTCTCTTTTCTCTCCCCCACGCCAAGATGTGCATACCACCATTTTTAAGGCCATTTTTTGACCTTGCACCCCCTAGACCTTCGGGGCCGCCCACCTATGTGTGCATGT